>JAMJFZ010000239.1:28817500-28872500 GCA_026225945.1 Cricetomys ansorgei
TAGTGGACTTCACTGGGACTCTAAAGGACAGCTAAAAGGGGTTGGAAAAGCCTGTGTTTTTCCAGAAAATGTTTTTTAAAAGCAAATAATGTTGACTACATTAGGAATAGTCAGAATCTCAAAGGGAGACAGTACTTTGTTCTTGAACTAAGGGAGTTGGCCAAATAGACAAGACAAGGACTATGCTGGAAGCTCCATGATCTGATAGAATCAATCTAGAGAGAATAAAATGCTGTTATCAATGAGTAGCTGCACATTAGGACTGCTTAGTCAGTGTTCCTAAGATTTAGAATCATATTATAGCTAAGGGAAATAGTCTTGCCTCCAGGCCAAATGCAACAAACACATAGCTGTTAAGAAGCAAGACAAAGGTGCACAAGAAACTTCTCATTTCCATTCTTCAGAGAAAAATAAACCAGTTTCTGTATGGCTATTTAACCATCCAAGAGTGTTCTTCATAGGCTTCATATTCAATCGCATACACTGACTCCAATGCAAGATATTCAATCAACCATGGATCAAAAATATTTTTCAATTGCATCTTTAATGAAGACATGTAGATTTCTTTGTCCTGTCCTTTGCCCATAAACAACACAATGTCAAAACTATTTTCATAGTATTTACATTGTGTTATCGACTACAGGTAATACTGAGATAATTTAAAGTATAAAGATGGTAATTACATAGTGGAATATAAGTACTATGGCATATCATATGAGGGCATAGGGCACCTGTGATTTTGGTACCTGCATGTTTCCTAGTGTGACTGATGAGTATCAATCGTTCCTTGACTTTTATCATGACCCAATCATATGACCCAATCATACTCTTCTAGAGTGCCTCACATACTAAAAAAAGGTTTTGCTTTTTGACTTTTCCATGTCTATTTCTTCTCGGACCTGCTTCTGAACTGTTTCTACAGTGATAACCATGATCATCTCTAAAGAGGTTCTGTCATGTTAGAAAGTAGCTTTGTAATATCCTCAATGGTTAGGGAGAAAACATACTGAACATTGAGGCTGTATACATAAGGTATTAATTACGTCACATCACTAGCTATAAGTAGTAAGAAGAGTCAGAGGAAAGACTAGATTTTATAGCTACCACCTAAGGCTTATATTCTGGTCACATTGATTCAATTCTTCCGTTTAAAATATTTTAAAATTCCTTGAAAATAAGTGATATTAAGTGATGTTAAGTGCTCTCATTGTACTGAAGACAGACTCTTTCACTCAAAATGAATTTACAGTGAAATGGGGTATGTTTTGTAATGGTAGGATGTAAATTCTCATTCATGACTCCTTAATCCAACTTTCTATGGCAGCACTAAGGACAGTAACTATGTTGTTGTTAGTACTGAACTCTTTCTTCCTCTTTGACTGACTACGCTATACCTGGTATCTTAGTGTTCTTCTGAATTTCTTATTTGTAGAATTTTATTTATAAGGAGAAAGCAAATAAATTAAGTTGCTATTACTGAGAAGGTTGTATTTTATATACTAAATTAATTATGTTTGTCTTACGGTGCTGGAACTCAAACACAAGGCCTTAAACATGATAGACAAGAGCTGTACATCCCTAGCTTTGGGATGTGTTTGATGTTCCTTTCTCTTATATTGTCCCAATTTCATGATATTATCAGCTGTGGACCACTCAACAGTGTATAATAGGTTAATATCTAACCATACAATTTCAAGCTTGAGTGATTCTGGTGGGGACATGATTTAGGATAGAAGATCTGACTTTGTGTTGTTACAATGGTACTGAACTCAGAGGCCAGCTTATGTTCTCATTCATCAGCCATTCTTAGATTGAGGTCTAGTACAATGATCCATTTTGGTGTTCAGCAACTGTGCTCCCTTCAACTTAGAAATTCCCCGTCTTACATTTGAGGAAATAGCTACACTGACTGCTTCTTTCACATGAGAACACAAGAACAATAATAGGGATGTAAGACACATGAATAATAGCACTTGTAGTTATGACCATGGATGGATCAATAGTTGTCAATTCCAGCTTTCTCCTTAGACGGGATCCCTATGGTCCAATCTAGTGGTCATAATGAAGTAAGGGATGTCTTAGAAATATTCAGGATTAATCTTACAAGATACAGACAAAGACAGTAGTGTGTTATAATAATTCAATGTCTTAATAAGTAAGATAACCCAATCAGTCATTCCATAAAAATTTTAGGAAAAGCAGACAAACACAAATTTAAAATGGCAAATTTCCCAGTAGATAATATTGCTGTAAAAATTTAGTCAAAAGTTCAGTAGGCCAAATACTAAAACCAACAGAAATAGAAGGAAAAAAAACTAATAATAATTGTGATACAGAATAAGTTGTAGTAATTTAAAACTTAATCCTACTGGAGATAGAATTCCATGCTTGCATATAGTTCTTGTGCTAACAAAAGATTTTTTTTTCCTATTTCTCATCTCCTCTTGTAATTCTTAGAAATTTCATCTGAGAGATTAAAAAATTCCCTGTCAATAAATCTTATTCTAGCTTTCTTTTGTTTTGCCTGAACTAATTATCTATTAATCTGCTGGTAACAATTCCTCCAAAGGAAAATGCCTGCCTCACAATGAATGTAAATACAGAATCTTTCTCTCTAGAAGGAAATTTTATTTTGGAGGTGAAAGTAAAAAATAGTAAGTTCATGGGGCAAAAGACAATTGTTTCAAAATTATTAATGGTGTTACTCTTACCTAGATTCACACCAAATACACTAGCAACTAAAAACAAAGTATGTAAAGAATGCAAAGGTATGCTCAGAATTTCCATTTAAGAGACCTAGGGTCTGGTTCCATGCTAAAAGACTTTCCCATAATGCCTGAGGCCCTGGGTTCTATCCTTAATGCTGCAAAAATACATGGGCAATTAAAAGAAGAAGTGTCATAAAGGAAACTGACATAGATTGTATTTCTAAACACTAATGAAATGTTTAAAATCAGACATTGCTTAAAAATGTTGAAAAAGTTAACATCAGAAAGTCAAGTAATTTTTGTAGCATTTTTGGCAAAGTAAAAGTGAAATCCACTGCCTAAAGGATAAACATTTACAAAGTCTAAGTTTAAAGTTTCTGGTACTGTTTCAGGATATTATATAAATAAACATAACATTCTACTGTCATTTTCTCACTTTGCATATCATCACAACAGCAAAACAAGGAAATATAAACAAAATTAAACTGATTCTAAAATAGGACTGTGCACATGTGGTAGGTGATGCCCTTGCAAGCTAGGCTTTTTTTTTTTTTTCTTTCTTCAGAAAGGGTATGTAGCTATGGCTGTCCTGGAACTTACTGTATAGACAAGGCTGGCCTTGAATTTAGACATCTGCCTGCCTCTGCCTCCTGAGTGCTGGTATTAAAGGCCTTCTAAGTAAGATTGAAGGACTATAAATACTTAGAAGATAATTTGGAAGTAAAGAAAATTTTGTGGTTCTTGGGGAATAACAATTCCCCTCCACAAAATATAAAACAAAAACAAAAACAAAAAATTGAATCTCTAAATTTGAAAACATAGAGGTAGACAAATAGAACTCAGCGTGTATTTGCAACTGACCAAATTTGTAAGTACAGCCTTTGGACAAAGTCCATCATTTATCAAATGGCTCATATTCACTGGAGTGTGTTTTAGTATGTTTCTCAGATCAAAAGTTTCAAAATCATCTTCAAAGGGATGTGATGTTTTAAAATGAATTTAGTTCTCCATCACTAAATCTTGTTAACATGGGTCCAAGATGAAAGTGTCATATTTTCACAGTCTAGTGATATAAACGTCAAAGTGTAACAAGAGCCTATAGCTTATAAGAAATAGAGACATGACCATTTGCCTGTTGATAGGCATGGAGGCTAATTCCATATGGGGACTACTGTTGAGTATAAACCCTTAAGTGGTATAGGTAGGTCACAGAACAAAAATCTATTTTTAGTTTTTGTAATAGTCCTCCACATTGATTTCCATATTATCTGCACTCATTTGCATTCCTACCAACAATGTATATAGATGGCTTACCCTAACCCATATTGTCTGTATAAAGGAGTTCTTCTCCTGTCATTCTCAATAGGAATAATTGTAATATTGTTTATGATTGCCATTCTGATTGAAGTGAGATGGATTTCAATGTGCCTTTGACTTGAAAAGTAGACGAATAGAGAAAATGTGGTATATATACATGTGGAGTTTTATTCAGCCATACAGAAGAGTGAAATTACAGCTTTTCCTGGAAAATGAAAGCAAACTGAGAGCATTGTTAAGCAAAATAAGCTGGACTCAGAAAGACAAATAGCATGTTCCTTTTCATTAGTATAGCCTAGATTTTATGTAAAGCCACATGACCATGTATGTATACTGGTATATATGTATGTACATACACACACAACACATATATGTATATACATGTACATACATGTGTGTATAATGTGAAACAGATGAGAGTCTAGAGAAAGTTATGAGACTAGTGGCAAAGAGATGGACAAGGTAAGAAGACGGTTTGTGGGAGGAGAAATATGTTCAACATACATGATATACTTGAATAAGCTGTCTTTATAAAACCCAGCACCACATACGACAAATATGTTAATAAAAAATGATTAGAAGAAAAAGAACTACAGGCACATTTTACTTAGAAAGAATTCTCATGTGTTATTTGCTGGGATGTCCATATTTCACCATGAACTAGAGCTATGCACTTGATGAGAATTAATACAATAGGAAGATGAAAGGCAGGTAAGGTTGCCAGTTTTACTCCATGAACTGTCTAACATATCCTGCATTCCTCACCAGGTAAATTAACCTACAAAAGATATAAACCGGAAGTGTGGGGACTCAGGCTATCAAATGGAGCCCTGTTGATTACTCTCTGGTGCTAATGTTTAAAATCCCTCCCAGACAGGGGATCCATTCAAGAGAAATTGTAGATTCTTGTAGACAGCAACATTTGTGGGACTTTGCTCTTTACAACACTCCCTGGTTGGTGTTTGTCCACACTTTAATAAAACAAGAGATGAAATGTTAAGTTCCTGGGTACCTGGAGGGATTAACTGTATTTTTGGCCATAGAGGATCTACACCCACCATCTTGCCAACAATCCTGATAGTTATAAATAAGGTCTAAATGTCAGGGGAGGGTATAAATTTTATTACACTTGAGTTGCATGAAGAAAAAATAGCTTAATTTCATAAATATCTCTTTACTTCTTTCTTCCTTTCATATGGGCTCTTCCCAGGAAAGGCTTCTGACCCAGTGGAGAGATAGAAAAATGCTGGGACCATCATTTACAAAGCTGATGATACAATCACCATAAGTCAAAACTGGCTTGTGAAATAAAGACGTTGATCTTTCACACATTTTTCCCTTATTAGCTCATTTTTTTAAAACTCTATTTTATGTAACTGATCAATCATAAGTGTCTACATCGGACACATTTATGTGTCAATTAAAAATCACCATGGCACATTAAGTAGAACTATAAAGTAACTAAAATGTGTCATTATGAGCTCTACTATTTAAGGTCCCAAGAGTAACCAGACAATCAGGCAGGAAATAACTTTAGGAAAAGAGGAGTTGATGGGAAGCTAAAGGAAGACATGTTGAAGATGCTTCCATGGTATCATTTCACCCTACTTCTCCCTGAAGCCAACAGGCATTCAGGGTGGGGTACCAACCAGGCTCCAGTGGTGGAAAGGATATTGGATGCTGCAGTTTCCAGGGCCTCACAGCTTCAAGTCAGAAGACAGACAACCTAGGGTCACCGTGGCAGTTTGGATTTTTTGTTAGAAAAGGATGGTATTGGAAAACTTTGAAGTTTAAATTAAATTCTAATTTGTAAAAGTGAGAGTAGGGTTTCCTAACATTCGTTTTAACCTTTACAAATACATATAAATTGGCAAACGCTAGATCTGGAAAATGTAATAGAAAAAAATCATTTTAGGAAAATAAAATTTCTGACAAGCTTAGAAGTAAGTCAAATGACAAGAGAGTTATGCCTGTGTATTTTAGGTGATGATGTATAACTGGTATTAAATGTTATGTGACTGTCAATATATCTTATTCAAAAATCTGCATAAATTCCATTTATTCTGAACATAGAGCTAGATTCAATATCTGAGGTTTTCTCAAGTAGTTCTACCATTTGTTAGGCATTGAATTAAAGCTTAGTTAAGAGAAGGGAGGGAGAAAGACATTGGGTGGCATAATTTCTTAAGCTGGGAGTTTACTGAAATAACAGCAATAACAGTGGCTACAGCTATAAAATTTCATAACATGCTAGCCTGCAAATGATCACATAAGTCACATCTTTAGTCATTGAAATTTCAATATAAACTTTATTACTTGGGAGGTGATGTGTGGGTAAATTTCAGTAACTCAAGAATCCTTAATTTTGAATTTCAGAGGCAGGAAAAAAAATAGACAAAGACAAAAACAAAAACAGAAAAAAAAAATAGACAAAGACAAAACAACCTGCCCCTTGGAAAGAAAATAAATTAAAATACCAGTGAGTACATATTTTAATGTCTCACCTTCTTAATATGCAAAACAAACACAGTGTCACATTTGTATTGAAATTAACAAGTCAATATGTCTAAGAGGTAACTAGGTAATGGTAAAAATGACCTATTTCTAACAATCTGCTGTAGTCTAGCAATACTTAATTTTCCTGTCTTTGTTCAGGTTGACCTTCTTCCTAGCAGTCAGCTATGGCCAATAATTTTATATTTATATATATATACATATATACATATATATGTATATATATATGTATATATATATACACACACACACACATATATAAATATAGTGTGTGTATGTATGTATATTTTTGTGTATATGCTATACACTATATATATATATATATATATATATATATATACTTAATAACATCAATTTCAACGATTAAATGAGGACATGTAAATGTACCTTTTCTTTCTTTGTTATATGTGATTGGCTTCCTATTGCCACCTCATTAGCTAGACTGACTGCTAGACTGACTCTCCTTTAAGAGACTTACTGTTTGAATTTTGTGGAAATCCCGGCAAGGAAGAAGGACCATTCATTCCAGGGAGAATGACTGGAGGAAGGCCGGGGAGCCCGGGGTAGGCTGCTGGCAAGCTGATACCATGGAGCGAGCAGCTGTCTGCGATGCCTGGCTGCTGTACTGTTAAGCCCAACACGTCTGAAGCTTTCTTTATACGGTCAAGTTCTTGCTGGGCCATCAGCTGCCGAACAGTGGTAGGAGCAAGGTAATCTTTCTCCCGGTCCAGCTGACTGCCCACGGTCTCCCTCACTTTGGAAATGTGCTGTTTGGAGAAAATATGATCTCGGATGGACAAGCGGGCAGAATACTTCACCCCACAGAGGGTACACTCTGGCTTGTTGCCTTCTGTTCCACTTTGATTGATCATGAAAGGCTTTCCTATGTTAATCTTAAACTTCTTTTCCTTTGCCCTGGCATTCTGAAACCATACTTGCACCACGCGCTTGGGCAGACCGATCTCATTGCCCAACATTTCACACTCTTGCATGGTTGGAGTCCGATAGTCACTAAAGCAGGCCTTGAGGACCTTGAGTTGAAGATTGCTCATCTGGGTTCTGAAACGCTTATGACCTGGCCGGTCACCGCTTTTGGATTTAAAGGGGTTGCTAGACCCGAATGGATTTGGTGAGCTGGGGTCAGCTATGCTAGATGTCTCGCTGCGGTCAGCATTGTCGTCAGGGTCGTCGGTGATATAAAAGCTTTGGTCATGGTCACCATCTTTGTCATTGAAATGGATCGATGGACTCGTGAGAGAGAAGAGAAATTTGTCATCACAGACCTCTGTGGTGGGTGTGGTTGATGGTTTTGGCAAAGAGTCGAGAGTTTTGGTTTCTTTAGGAGACAAAGCTGGTTTCACGTCCCCAGAACCTCCCGCGTTTTCCAACTCTGCTGCCCCCTCATCTCCTGTGGTGGCGTCACTGATAGCTGTATTAATGGACGATGTCTCATCAAAGTCAGTTTTATTCTGATCATACCCAGCCTCCGCTGAAGGGGCATTTAAATTCTCTACATCCTCAGGGCATTCAGCTTTGAAAGAAGAAGGACTTAAAAGATTTTTTGGAGACAGTTCTGCTGTTTTACTAACAGGCGTTGACACCGTGGAGGCCAATTCATTCTCACTAGATAGATCAATTTTAGTTAATGGCAGAGATGGGTAATCGAAATAAATGTATTTCTGTGGGCTCTCTCCCCCATCCTCTGTGGATATTAGAGGGCTTGGTGGCAAGCTGTAACCTGCCTGCTTTCCTTCGTTCCAGTGGCGAGAGCGAATGTGGCTTTCCAAGGCTGACTTTGCTTTGAACAGAGCTCTGCAGAATGGACACCGTTTATGGGACTGAGCAGGACCCACCGCTCGGAACTGCCCTTTCCTTTCTCGAGCACGCGTGTTCTGGAACCAGACTTGCACCACTCTCTTCTTCAACCCCACTTCTCGTGCAATGTGATCAAGCATTTTTCGGGTAGGGTTGGAATCCAGCAAGTATTTTTCGTAGAGGATTTCGAGTTGCTCGGGCGTGATGGTGGTTCTCAAGCGTTTGTCTCGGTGTTGATCTTCACCGCTGTTCCCTCCCTCCTTCTCGCTACAGTTATTATCTTCTTTATCGTCCAATTTCCTTTTGAGGGAAGCAGCAACGCTGGCAGGGGCCGCGGTGTGGGAAGTACTGGTTTGTGGCGGCATTTGTGTGAGAGAGCTCCCGAGCAGCTGTCCAGTCATCAGTGGATTGTTGGGGTCAAATATCATGTAGGGCATGTCCATGGGCCTTTCTAAGAATGGAGAGTGGAGGAATTGATTTTGAGCAGCGAGGAAGTGCATGTGCTGGTGTTCCTTCCAAAGTTCCAGGGTCGGGAAGGCTATGGTACACTGATCACATGGGTACTGGAGTAACTGTGGAGGTAGACTGTTCTGGAGAGACGTCATGGAAATCTGCAGTGGACTGGAAGGAATTGGAGTTTGAGAGGCTGAGGGAGGTCTTCCAATCAGCTGGGGTTGTTTGGGTGGCTGCGGCAGAGGCTGGGATATGGAGGCCTGCTGTGGGTCTGAAGAAGTTGATACCGAAGGGAGAGCTGACTTGGTGCCTTGAGAAGGAGGAGAGGGGTCACTTTGCTTTGTCTTCTCTGCAGGATATTCAGGTTTTGGTGAATTCTTCTCCGGTTCCGGTTTGGGAGACGGAATCAGGGGTGTGCTAGTCCCAGAGCCTGAACTAGCTGCTGGGGCTGCAGTGTTTTTGGCTGTTTCTGTTTGTCCAGACACTGTGCAATGCTTGTACACCACTTGATCGGTGGCATCCATGGAGTCTTCTGTTTGGCTTTCGTCTTGGGCATCATCATCTTCGTCCTTGTAACACTGTTTTTTCTGATGTGTGATCAAGTCAAAGATCCTGGGGAAAACCACATTGCACTTCTTACATTGGTACTGCATGTTGCTTGTTCTAATATATCGTTCATTGGTGAGTTCTCTTTTCTCGTTATCTTTAGCTTCTGCTTGGTTCTCATAGCTCTTCCGTGCTTTCTGGCGAGCATTCTGGAACCATACAACAATAACTCGAGTGGGTAGGTTGAGAACAGTAGAAAGCTGTTCAATTTCATCATCTTTTGGGTAAGCATTTGTGTCAAAAAAGTCTTGCAGAACCCTAAGCTGGTAGTCCGTAAACCTTGTTCTGGATGACCTTTTGCTGAATGAGGCATCCGACTTGTAATGTTCTAAAGATGTGGGTTGTGGATCAATTCTGATATCTTCTAAAACAGTTATAGGAGGGTTACTGAAGTTGTATGGAGAATCCTTGTTTCTCTGCCGTTCCTTAAAGAGTGTATTTCGAAACCAGTGTTTGATGACTTTTTGAGAGAGGCCAGACTTCTCTGCCATTTCTTGGATCTGTTCTTCACTTGGAGAATTATTGATGTCAAAATAAGCTCTCAGGATTTTTAGTTGATCATCTGTAATCCGGGTCCGTGGCCGTTTGAATTGAGAGTGCCTTAGGAAGTTGGGGTCTAACCCCAGCTGTTGCTGGCAAAGCTGAGTGAGATCTGCTGAGAGGGTGTCCATCTGTGGCAGCTGCAGGGCTAGCTGAGGGGGAAGAGCAGGGTGCTGTACAGGCTGCATCATAATGGAGGGGAAGAGGGGGAGGTCCAGAGAAACAGGCAGTTGGACCTGTGGGGGTGCGGAAGGGGGCGGAGGTGGAGGAGGTGGTGGTGGAGGAGGAGGTGGTGGAGGTGGAGGAGGAGTGGGTGGTGGAGCTTGCAGAGGAGCAGAGACTGCATTTGGGATTTTCACAGGCCCCAGAGTAGAAGGTTGTGGGGGTGCCGGCGGTAGGGGAGGAGGTGGAGGCGGAGGTGGAGGTGGTGGCGTTTCTGGGGAGGAAGGAGAAATTGGATAAAGCTTGTCATAGGCCTCCCTGTATTGACGAGCGAATTTTTCTAGTGCTCCGTATGGGAAAAATTGCCCATGCACATGTTCTTGGTGACTCTTTAAAATAAGAACATTCGAGAACAATTTACCACACGTTCCGCACTCCAGCTTGTCAGAATTTTCACCTTCTCCGCTTTTGCCCTTCTTCTGGGCCTTCTGCCTATTCTCATTATACTGAATGACCAGTTCAAAACCAAAGTTCTCCAGTAAAGCTTTTGCTGCATTTCCCCTGGCCCCTGAGGCTATTCGGGGTGGAGGAATACAGGGTTCTAAGGATTTTTGCTTCTTTACGTCTTTGCTGTCTTTGAGTCCTTCGCTGTCACTTGTAAATTCTTGCTTTGGTTTTTCTTGCTTTTCACTGACCTCTTCTGCCTCCTTGTAAGATGGCATGTCCTTCATGAGCTGGCAGTCTGCACTGGCCAGGCTCGCTGGCTCTTGGTTCATCAATTTGCTTGTTTGCTGCTGCTGCTGAGGCGGCGGAGGTGGTTGTTGATTTTGAGGCTGCAGCTGGGGCTGTGCGGCTTGATATTGTTGTGCTTGTTGCTGGAGAAGTTGGAGCTGAGTTTGGCCAACATGATGTTGGGTTTGAATCTGTTGTTTCAGATCTTCAAGCAAGGAACCAGCCATTCCGGTCATACCTGGCATCCCGAATGTGGCAGAGCTGGGTAAACCCAGATCTGGCCCCAAGCTAAACTCTGCCCCAGGTATGTAGAAAGGAAAGAGAAACTGAGGTTGCTGAAACTGTAGCAGTGCCTCTGGGGTCATTGGAAAATGAGGCAGAAAAGCTGGGTTTAGGAACTGTGGCTGAAAGAATGCAGCCTGCTGCTGTAACTCATGCTGAAGTTGCATCTGGATTTGTGCTGGTGACCGGGGTGGATGATGGGTAGGTTGAGCAGAGATTAATTCAGGAGCTTGCTTTTTATTTAATTCTTTGGCATCTAAGTGCGTATCTTTGCTGTTGACTGATGCTAAGCTCATGGAATCTAACATCCCTTGGCCAGGGCTATTCACATTGGCTGTGATGCTGTGCCCACCGGTTAGGTGTCCACTTGACTCCAGCTTTGCAGCCCTGGCCTTTGTCTGGTGGAGCACAGACCTCATGTGGATCTCCAAGGTCGAGCTTTGGCTGTAGGCAACACTGCAGATGCTGCACTTGTAGGGTTTGTTATCTGTGCTGCTATTGGTTTCCTGGGGGACAGGGCTGGAGGCTTCCTGTAAAACCTTTTTCAACTTATGCAAGTGAGACACTGAATTATAATGGACCAAGAGAATGTTCTTTTGGGTGAACGACTCTTTACACACTGTACATTTATAAGGACGAGATGGATCAAGGAATTTTTCCATTGTAAAGTTGGGTCCTTTTCTAAAAGGTAAGGTCCGCTTTGGTTCAGAGCCCAGGTCGTCTGGAATAGAGCTACTGTCACTTCCTACAGGACTCGCTTTGCCTTCGTGGTCCACCTCATACTCTCTCTCCATTTCCTGATCTAGGCCATGGTCATCCTGGGGCATCATTTCACTCTCTGCCCAGAGTTCACCGTTCATTGGCAAGGAGGCATAGAGCTGCTGGAGCTCAGCTTCACTCAGTTCGGGGTGGCCTGCTTCCAAGTGTTTTTTTAAAGCTTGGAATGTACGGAAACTCCTCTGGCAGAGGTTACACATTGTAGCGGCCCGAATTGCATGATACTGGGAATGTATCTGAAGCTTCTGCATAGTTTTAAAAGCCAGGCTACAGTGGTTACAACGATACTTATAAACATGGCGGTCAGAAACTGATAAGGGCTGCCTTTTCTGTTCACTCAGTTGATCTTGCAGAGCCTCTGAGATTTTCACATCCTTACTGCTGTTTTTATTCCATTCTGATGCCTCCGAGGGCTCCTTTGCTGGCTTCTGTTCTTCACTCTTTATTTCCATACCTGTCTTTGAATCCTCAAGACCTGCTATATTTTTGTCATCTGCTGGGCTTTCACCTGTGAGAAAGCACAAACACATCTTACAGGTAAGAACACCAAACACTTTCAAGTCAGTACATGTAAGTTGGGGCCAATAATGACATTTGCTTGACTGAGTCTGTGTAGAAATGTTATTGAGTTACTACCATGTGGCAAACGCACACCATGTGTCCATAAGAAGTTGAACAGGAAAGTCACTCCTGACCTGAAGGAATTTAAGAACAGAGAACAATACAAGTCAAAAGGTAACCACAATGAACTACAATATGTAATTTACCACTGGCCATGAACTTGGTGTCCATCTGGAGCACCGTATGTCGTTTTCCTTTATGACACTAAAAAAGTCTTTGAGGATGTGGGCATTGGTCTCACAAGGGGGAAATCTCCCCACCTAGATGGAGAGCTATAGACAATTATTGGCTGCTGAGAGGGAGATTCAGTTTTCTTCAAGAATGAACACCCTGATAGGTGGCTCAATCCTAATTTGAAGTTGTTGGTTCTAAACAAATGTACATATGCGCTACACTAAGTGGATTCAGCAGGCTCTATTTAAGTATGTGTGTGTGTGTGTGTGTGTGTGTGTAAAAATAATAATTGAAGTGAAGGGACACAGGTGGAGTTGGAGGTGGGAAGAGAGGGGTGGGAATGATGTAAATAGAATATGCTCTGTAAACCCCAAAAGATTTTATATATATATAGTTAAAAACAGCTTTGGTAGTGATAATTTTGGAGCAATGGTCCAAAGGCAAGCTCAGAAAGTGTTCTCCATGTAATATCATCATAGAAAAGCATACCTGAATATTTCCCAGAACCCTCTACTGACATGGCTGCAGGTGGGTCCCTTTCTGTTTTCTCAGGAGCAGCTGCTGGCAGTAGCATACTGTTTGGCATCATTACATCAGGGACAGGCACCTTTGAATACCAAAGAAATTTGTGTTAAATACATCAACACACACACACACACACACACACACACACATTCATACATACATACATACATATATATATTATATACACATATAAACATTTTTCTACTTACATTCTTCTACCTGAAGCATGTATATTATCACTTAAATTTTATTATAGTCCTATATTCTTCTTTTAATGCTATGGCTTAAAAGTTTTGAAGGAGTATATTTTCATAATGATAACCAAGAAAATCTTAGCTAAAGGTATCCACAAGAGTCATTTTCCTGTTACAAAAAGAATGTAAAATATGTCCTAAATTAAGCCAAAATTTGTATCCTATTTTCTTTTCTCCAAACAAGAAAGACCACGAATGATTCTCCACTGTGATTTCTATAGCACAGTCAATAAAGGACCTCCACGCAGCTCGGGAAGAAATAAATTTTCATGAGCCCATAATTACAGATGTGTATTGATAACTTAACACAGGTCCCATCAGTTTTGCACCAAGCTTCATCATCCTTACTGTCATAAGCAGCTTCTCCACACAGTCCGGAGATACACTGTGCAAATGGGTCAGATGCAGCTGGAGATGCATTTTGTTGCTGAGGACATCCTGGCAGAGGGGACAGCAGATGACTGGCTGTACCGAGTGCTGTGACAGGACATGCATCTGGATCCGACTTTGGTCCCGACTATTGTAGTTACAATAAGGACACTGATAGAACTGGAAAAGATCGAATAAACATGACCATTATTAGCTGATGTAATAACTGGACAATTTCAGATTGTGAGGTGCAACATCAAGAGCTGATACTACTGCCAGTTGCAATGTCTATGTGCACTTCAATAGTGCACAAATGGGGGTTCTAAATTGACCAGGAACATAGAAACAAACAAAAAAATATTGATTCATGCACCAATGGGAAAAACCACATATTTACCTGTTCGTGACAAAATTTATTGTCTTCTGTAGGTTTTGACCTTTTTGTTCCTGCATCTTCTTCTTTTGCCAGAAGAAGTGGCTGTGTGCCCCCTGTCACACTGACTTTCAGCTCTTTCTCTGGGGTGATAATTCCTAGTTCCCCAAAAGAATAAAACAACTCAATTGATAAATACAATGTTACAATTAGGGTAAATAAAACAATTGTGACTCTAAATCTACTGGATCAAACAAAAGGAAGAAACAGACAGGCATTTTTAAATGATGCTAATCTTAAAACACAAAAAGCCCTCTTCATTCTGTCCACTGAGTGTACTTTGTACATCTACTTTTAAACCATACTCCTGTCTTCTGTTTAGATAACCCTAGATGGCCTTGAACTTTTCATCAATAGCATGTGTTCTCTGGTGTCTCAATATGCCTTTATCACATTAAAGCAAATCTACTCCCATTTACAAATACTAACTTAGAAAAATCGTTATTTTCTCTCCTGTACAATGACCTATCTCTTTTCTAAATTCTTAAGACTTGAGTACATTTCAAAATCCCAAGAAGAACTAATGAGTTATAATTCAGAAACTAAAACAATAGTAATTTGTTGATATCATGTTGCTACTTAGAGATTCTCAATACTTTAAAATTGAACATCCAATTCATTTCTGCTATCAGTGATTTGAATAGGTGGCATAGGGCTTTTTGAAGATAGCTATGCATATTACAACAGGAATCTCAAGAAGACAACTGTTTTATGAGGTTAATACAAATATTTGGTGTTAATGATGATTAAAATTTTGCCTAGCTGAGCAGTATAATGTGTAGGAACCTCACATGCATCAAAGGGGGGAAAAAGCACAATTCCAGTTTTCCAATCTAACAGAAAATTCTCCCCAGCATCAATTTGCCTGGTAATCTCCTCTGTGGGGCTGGATATTACAGCAACATCGGGTAGGCATGTCACATACATCTCACGACAAACACAGAACCTCATTTACCAGCCATTCCAATCTCATCATAGCACTGCATCGTCTGACCTTTTTTCTGCTGTTTATTATGAGTATTTCTAATTTTAACTTTCAATTTTCACCATCTTCCAGTCAATTTGCAACTAAATTATTTCCAGGGTGAGGACACTATCACTGGACAACTGGGTGCAAATACATCTTGAGATGCCGTGGAGCTAAGCCATTGATTGCTATCAGACCCTGCATAGATACACAGTCCAGGGCAATCTGCCTGTGTGCTGCACGTGAAGATTTATCTTGATTTTTATTTCCAGTCCACACCCAGTTCCTATAAATGAACAAATTGCACCTTATTACAAAATAACCCAGTTTTAATTTTAAAATGAGGTCAAGGATGTTACAGAAACAAGTCAAAATGAAAAAAAAAAAATTTTAAAAGATAGAACAAAAAGCTCATTCTATTTCTAACCTAGGTAGAGATGAATGTTTAGAATATGAATGAGTTCAGAAATTTAAAATCCAGGAAGAAAATTAAATGTAAGAGAGTAATTCTCAAGGGACAAAAATGAAATAGAATATATTTGACAAGATGACTATGATTTTATTTCTTTGGTATTTGTGATGAATGTGGCATTTAATAGTTTCTCACATATTATATTTATACTCTTTTCTTGATTTTATGTAAACTAGAATAATACTCTTAGAGAAATTTTATTTTTTCTTCTTATTTGAAAAATAGTGATACTTGTGTATGAGTGAACTTAAATTTGTACAAGACTTAAAATGCTAATTACATTGATTAAATATGTCCAAGTATTAGATATACAGTGATATTCCCCAAAGTGGGATGTTTGCTCTTAATTCTGAAATTTATATTTATTTTTATTTCTCAAAAAAATACACCATATACTCTGTACTGTCACTATTGAATTCTAAATCATTTAAGAAAGAACAATGTGGTACATAATATTTCCCAATAAAATTAGCTACTTAACATGTCAGATCAAGTTGGACAAAATGATTGCCATTTAAATTAACAACTGTCTATCAGTTGTCCTCTCTTTATTGACTTTTCTTTAAAAGTTCCCCTTAACGAGTAACAATGTTTCCTGAAGAGAGTAATACCATGCCATATTCCTTATATTCTTTAATGGACAAGATTAAATAATAACTTGACTCAATTCCCTAGATTGTCGAAGACTGTCACAGACAAGTTGAAAACTAATTTCTGTAACTTGTTGCTTGCAAGCCTCTTAGGACATCAGAAATAAAATGAACTTTTCAGAAACTTCTAACTATACTCAAAATTCAGCCATGAATTCATTCCCACGAACATGTATAAAGGATACTATAAAGGAGGTGAAATAATATGGTTTGAAGGTGTAAACCATTTTCTAAGCCTATTCACTGGTGTTAATGTTTGGCATAATTATCCCTGTGCATGTTAGTGATATACTGATTTTATTTTTATATTAATTTAGTGATACTTTATAATAATAATAGGCATGAATTTCAAGATTCAGTAACAAAACAAACAGATCTTTGAACATGAGATAGGGCCTCAGTGTGACTTAAATAGGTGATCTAAACAACATTTCATACATTCTTTCATATTCAAGTGTACTACTGAAGCACACCAGGTAATTTATAGGAAATCAAATCTAAGGCCTTCCCTTTATCTGAATTGTGTTACGTTAGAAAAAAAATCAAGCTTTGTATTAAGTAAAGCCAATTAATTTTAGGAAGGCTTTTGATTAAGTTTTATGATTACTCATAGTTTATATGTGCAACCTCATTTGAAATAAACACTGTTTGTTACCCTGGAGCAGAAAAAAATATTGAAATGAGATCATAATTTATTTTGCATTGTTAAGGACACCACAATATTCTCAAAGAACAATGTCATTTTAATGAATTTTAACTAAAAAAATGAAGTCTAATTACAAATAAGCACTGCCAAATACATGAGCAAATGATTATCTGTCAGTTACAGGATTATTTAACTTGCAAGAAATTGCTAATATAAAAATGACATAATTCATTTCAATTCAGATGCTGCCTTCTTAATTCTCAATCCCTAAAACACAGAAGGCTGTAAAATGGTTTTTATTCATAACAAGTCAGGAAAATCCAATAACACATATGTTACCAGGAACCTTGGAAAACAATAAATCAAAATACTGAGTTACTATTTACAAATCTCTATATTTGATAAAGTCTGAATACTGTAAAACTCAGATGTAACAGATGTTATTCAGCTCCAGTAATTCTAAATTATAATTACCAATACAGTATTTTTTCTAATGAGACTAGAATGGAAGGATAATTTTAATTGCAATAATGAAGGTTAATTTCCATCTTTCTTCGTGTTTACTCCCTTATTAAAAAGTGGTCCCCTTAGCCATGGCAGAGACATATTACATTTTCAATGCAAATGTATTAATCTGGATAAACTCTATATTAATTCTCGTACTGCATTGAGCTATAATTTGGATTATAATTAATCTAAAGTGGCACTAGATTTAAATGACAATATAAATGAGGCATTAGGAAGCTTTTCTATTATGAATGAATATTCAGCAAATATAACTTGCATATTGCCAAGTCTCACTTTGAAAGCTTCTAGTCCTTCAGATTAATGTGAGCAACAGAACATAGCAGCTCGCCAATACACTGCTCCAGACATGTGCTAATTCCTTCCTGCCTAAAAACTTTGAGGTTAAAGTGGGGTCAATCTGTTTTCCATCTACCATATTAACATACCAATTACTTTATACGTTTGCTCTTATTCTTTTGACAATTATAGCTGGTATAAGAACAAAAGAATATAAATCAGTGGTTATCTAATCATTAGTTACACTTTTGCAAAGAACAACAGCCATGGAATAAATTATCAATCTGGTAAGATTCAATTCACAAATCGCAGAAATTTGTTTAAAGTTCATGTTAGTTTTAAGTAACCAGAGCTATCTTAAAGGCTGCAAGGTTTCAAAGCTAAATGTTTGCATCTCAACATTTGCTTTTAGTTGGCTCTTGGTTGGAGCTCATTTTCAACTCTATGTGTATGTACCTGGGGATGCACTTTTACAGACATAAAATGCATTTTAAATAACTGCCATTATGCAATGATCTGCTTTTCCATATACCCCAATCTTGTCTATATGGTACAATTAGGAACTCAAAAAAGAGTGGTAACTCATGGGGCCATTAGGGATCATTTGAGCTCATGACTTATGTAGAACAGTACACTCCACAGAGACAAAGCTCCTGAATCTCTGGTGTGTTGCTCAAAAGTAAGATGAGATCCATTTAACAAACAAACAAACAAATGAAAAACTACCTCCAATCCATCCCTGGCAAGGTCCTAGACAATACACATTTAATATCAAGCTTCATATTCTACAACCTTATGAGCACTCAGTGAACCCTGCTGTGATATCTTTCTGTTTTATATGTTCCTCTGATGAACAAAAGGGAAATGCTTCACATTGCTGTCTGGTACAGGTGCATCAAAGATCAAATAAAGAGAATCCCATCATCCGTAAACTGGCAAGCCACTCGTCTCCGTGAGGTCCTGCTTAGATGCCATAAACTGGCTATCTTGCTATTTTCAGTCTTCTTCAAATGAGGTTTCCATGGGGCTATACTTGACATTAGGTACTTCTGATGCCATGGCATCTGCCTCCGGAGCCAGCCTACTCATATGCTGCTATGGCATCTGTTCAGAGGTTCAGGTCTAAGCTCAGTACCAACCTTAGATCCTCTATGCTTAAATCAAATTAGGATCATATGTTTGACACTGTGTCCTAGAAGCAACTAACAATGGTGCTTTTCTCACTGGACTCCTGTAAGAAATTTAGCATTGAATTTGCTTCGGGGAGGAAGAAAGAACCTGTCAGATACATTTTGTAGGGAATGAAAAATTTAGGCCTGTAAGGACTGAGTTACAAATATGAGATAATTCAGATTTAAATAAACTCATATGCAAAAAAAAATGATGAATTTGTGCAACTCAGTATCTTTCTACTGAATACAACAAGGCTCTTTATATGCGGCTGTCACTGGGATTCAAGGGAAAGACAGATGACTACCTGAGACTAATAGGCTTGAACCCGTCTCAGCACTTCTTCTGCTTCGATGAGTCCAACATAATAAAACTAGGTATAGCGTGCAGCAAGAGTGGCCAATGTAATATTCATTGCGACCACAGATTTCCATCTCATACATACAAAGCATGGATGAAGCCATATATTTGCCAAATCAAACACAGAAAAAGCCGTAGGTATCCACACCAGATGCTGGCCTAGGGTTTGTTTGTGCACAAGTAAATGTCATGACACGAAGGTTTGTTTTCAAAGACAGTAGCTTTCATTACTGGGATTTGTCTATTCTAGAAGATCAAAATTACCCAGCACCTAATCCCTTTTCAATGATATTTCCTCCTTCTTAGGCCGAATCATCTGTAAACTTTTCCATTGGATTTTGCTTGAAATGCCTCAAATAGATGCCCTTAAAAAGGGCAAATTCCTGAGTGTAAGTTGAGAGTGGGGGGGTGTGTAGCTTTTATTTTTAGGGTTACATGGTGTGGGAGGGTGCATATGATTGAATGATAAAATTCAAGTGATATCTAATCCCGAGCTTATGAAAAATTAATACGCCATCAGAGGAATCACAAGTATAGCTAAGATTAATGAAAGGCGCTTAAAAAATTACAAGCACACAAACTGATTTGATTAAAAAATAATCTCACCAGTCATCCTGTAATATTCTTCAACTTATCCACATCTATTCTGTCAGACGGTTATGATTAAAAATAGGTCAATAGGAGGCTACTGATAGAAATCACATGCAAAACGCACACACAATGAAGAGTAGTGGGAATGTTCAGACGGTTTAAAATGAATAAAAGCCTTTAAGGAGCTTCTTTGGGGGATGCAGGGAAGGGAAGTTTGGCTTCAGGGAATGGATGGGCCCAGGAAAAAGGGAAAGAGAACAGTGTCTTACCAGGGTCTTTATTAGAGATTTTGCCTTCACTATTGTCTCTCTCATGTGCTTCCTTCTCATCCTCTTCAGCCACCGTGGTAAGCTTCAGGGCCCCTCCTACCTCCTCACTTTGTTCTTCTGTTGAGAAAGTAGGTCAGTAAGTAAAGTTGGTAAGCCCAGAAATTGGACACTAATATAAACTGGTTGACCTGCTTGAGAACTTTCTGAATTGTCTACACATCTTCCTACTTAAAAAAAAGAAAAGAAAAGAAACGATACTTTGAGGCAGAGGTCTACATTAGAAGAAACTGAGACCATGGCAGTGCCAAATTTAATTCTAACATATGTCGTCCTCATCGTCTGAGAGCATTTACCTGGTATTAAAAGGAAAGAAATCATTTTCACTATAGTTTAACCTATAAGTGATGGGACAGGGTGGAATGGGGTTGGGGGCGACTGTCATTTCAATTGTAGAATCTTTCAGCAACATGCACCCTGCTCTGTGGGCCTGGAACAAGGGTATTAGAGCAAACCCGGTTCGCAGAAGGAACTCTCAGTGAGATAATACGGGAACACGATGGTTTAAATAAAGGACAGGTGTTCTTCCTGCACTCAGACTTCATATCTTGGATGGATTCCTTAAGAGTTCCTTAGATAAGATACCTAAACTTCAGATCCACTGGGGATTTGTTTTTTAAGGAAAGCTACACAAGGCTTTGACATAATGAGGTACTTGTAAGACAACTGCTTCACCCTACACCTCATTCACGGGATCACACCAGCTAGATTACATGGAAATCCTCAGAGTAACTCAAACCTACTTAATTATTCTGTAAATCTCAGCTATGCCACTGCTGGTGGATTAATCTGTTTACGCAGTTAGCTTCTATGCTGGGGCTGTGCGGCACTAATCCGTGAAAGGCCCACTGTTCTCTTTCATCCTGCGATCATTTGTCTCTCAGTGTGCTGATGTCACATTTTAATGAATTTTTAGCAATCTGAGTAATGCCAGATAACCAGGCTCACAGCTCCCCACAGCATGGCATGCTGTTTTCATTGCAGCACAAAAATAAAAGCCATATTCCCCAGTTCAGGTAGGAATTACATAAATTAAGAAGGTAAAATGGGATTTGAAGCACCAGGCTGCACAATTTCATAAAATCTTTAATGACCATATAAATTAACCCTGGAAAGGCAAAAGGTCATCAGAACATTTGCATACACTCTTCTATTTGCTTTTGATAAGCAGGGGCTTTTATGCAGAGTACATGATACAATTAACCCTTCAATAACCATACAAAATGCTGCTACGGACATTTCAAGTGTCAAGCATTCACTGAAAATTACACACTGAATAAAATTTTCATTGCAAATGCTATAGTGATTGAAAGGGGAAATCGTGGCCCTCTCCACACCCCATGTTTTATTAATAACATTCTGGCAGCAGAATGAAATATCCACTGTCATATGTAGCAGCTGAGCACAAAAAAAAAAAAAAAATCTATTTAGTGGTTCAGTTTTCAGCCATGCTCTGCAACTGTGTAAGCAAAAAGGAAAAACAGGACATTTAATACATTCGAAATAAGAGTTGGGTTCAATTGAGAGTCCTCCAAGATATGGTAATATGAATGCATTTATTCCAGTTTTGTGCTTTGCACAGAGCAGAGGGGGGAGCCTTGGAAAGGTAATCTAAGCATCAGGGGAGGTACCCCTTCGGGCAGAGATGCATGGAAATTTCACTTTAAGAAGACAGACTCTCAGTGTTTTGTAGTTCTATATTGCTTTCAACTATTGATGATAATCAGTGGTCATACACCCCGCCCCCCAATCTGTTTCTCTTCACAGCAGCAGGCTAGGCTGTGGGTACTGTGCCTGAGAGGGCTTCAAGAACTGGGAAGCTAAGATCGTGACCAGATTAGGCTGTGTCCCTGCCAAGTCCACATGTACACTTGACATGATATCTAGTGCCAGGCTCATGGCAATTACTTTTCAACCCATCCTGAGGAAGGATGCAAGACTTCTTTGAGTAGATTTACTGGACCTTCCCCCCAGGGCTAGAAAATGAAGTGTCAGAGTGCTACTGAGCAGCCTTATCTCCAGGGGACACAAAATTGTAAGGGCTATCGCAACTCCCATTAATAAAACATTGTGTGTCAGCCAAAGAAAAAGAAAATTATGAAGGCACTAAAAAGCAGGCTACAGTATAATCTGGGTCTCATCAGACAGATTTCTGCAAGGTCCTCTTCTTCATTTTTCTGGTATGTGTTTCAAGTGTGAGAGAAATTCCCAGACATGTTCTCTATACATCACTGTGGTGTCTGACCTCAGCCTGACCCCGGCAACAGTTGGAGAAATCTGAATGTGAACAAAGACTCTGTGTCCACAGCAGGGAAAGATTGTGGGATAGACGCTCCCCATCAACTTAATGGCAAACAGCAGTTCTGAGACCATAACTTTGCCTGGCTTTTCCAAGCCACAACTTAGAGCCCTGAGTGGCGGATTCGCCTGCCATGCCCCTTCTGTGAGGTTTTTTTTTTCCCCCCTCTCTGTTTTCAGTTCTTCCTTTGATGTAGGCAGGCAATTAGCTCTAATGCTCAAGCAATTCAGACCCGTTTTGTGGTTTAGAAGGCGAAAGCTGTTTATTACAGGTAGGGCTCTTTGGAGCCATAAGAACTTCGCAAATTTTTAATCATGCAAAAAATAATCACAAGGTAATTTCTCCACACCATAAAATTCCACATAAGTCAGAATAAAAGGTCACTTTCATTCTCAAAGAGAGTTTTTTAGAAAGAAATTTGACATTCGTTATATAAATAGGCTTTAGAGTCTAAAGTAATGTGAAGAAACCACGTTCTTTAGCAAACCTGTAGGCTAGAATATTGGGTGAGAGTGGCTGCATTCTAGTTTAAATGCCAAATTTCCTCGATTATAAAATGTCATAAAATATAAAATATCTTCTAAGAAAATTAGACACAGAATGTTAGTGTATTAAGACAGCACCATAGAACTGAGAAAAATAAATACTTTTATGGAATTCTAAAACAAACATTCTAAAGCAGTTTTCATATTTATTGAGACTCTGCTACATTACATGCAACAGTGAGAAAGAGCATTATGGCTTTCCACAATAATATTGTATTTACAACATATATATTTCCAACCTCCTTAAACATCAAAGTATACGGGAAAAGCAATATTTATTTATACGTTAAACATTAGGGTATGCATGTGCATCAGCTTAAAATTAGTCACTTTCCTCCAGAATTCACCTATTTTCAGGAAAAAAAAAAGGAATTTTCATTTTAGGCTGTTTCAGGGGAAAGAGAGTGGAATGCCATTGTCTGCTATTATAGAAGGATTATAGAAGTGTGGTATAATTAACTTTGCCCAGCATTTTAAACATACCTGAAATGGGTATCTTAGGCTGCTTCACACCCACACACCAAATAGATTTAAAAGGTTTTGAGGGATCCACTTAGAACATTTTCATTTGAGTGATAAAAAAAATGGAAAACCACTATCAATTGATCCTACAATTTATAATGTACATTATCTAAGAATATATATATATATATATATATATATATATATATATATATACACACACACACACACACAGGGCATTTGCACTTATTTTCATAGCAATTGGCAGAAGCATACTCTCTCTTTAACAAAAAAAAGTTACACAATTTATTTTGGTGTGTGTGTGTGTGTGTGTGTGTGTGTGTGTGTGTGTGTGTATGTGTGTGTGTGTGTGTGTGTGTGTGTGTGTGTGTGTGTGTCTGACTGTGTGCTTGTGCACTACATGCGTGCAGGAGCCTGTAGAGCTCAGGGCAGGGCATTGGATCCCTTGGAAATGAAGCTACAGATGGTTGTAAGCTGCTATGTAGGTGTTAGGCCACTTGAATCTTCTACAACAGCAATGAGTACTTTTAGCTACTGAGCCAGCCATGCACACACTTCCTGTTTAATTAACATGTAATAATTGTACATATCCAATAGGATACGGTGTGGTACTTTGATATATGAATAATAGGATAGTGTATGAATGTATAATGCACAACGATAAAATAGGATTAATTAGAGTTCTTCTCTCCAAAAGTATTTACAATTCTTCTCTGTGTGTTGGGAACTCCTGTCCTAGTTCTTCATAAAATATAATTAAATGTTATGAACTGTGGTCACCTTGCTGTGCAGTAGAACTTTAGAACTTATTCCTCCAGTCTAGCTGACTTTAGGAATCCATTATCAAACCTTCCCTTCCACCCTTCCTAACCTGCTCTACTTACCTTTACAAGATAAACCAATTTAGCTTCTGTATAAGCGAGAACAACTTTCACACTTTTAAGAACATATAGAGAAGAAGCAGAGGACAGCCAATAACTCAAGCACTTTCAGTTTTATGTAATGTGCATCTCTATTTGAGACACATACCTGTGATAATTCACTCCTCAACTCCTCTATGGCCTCCTTGTCCAGTCTCTTTCCATCTTAACTCTATTGTCTACCTGATATACCTACATCTAACTGTCCTAATCAATATCCACCTCCTGTGGCCTTCATCACTGACAGTGAAAAATCTCCAGCTTTTGTGCAGAGCAAGCACAACACCTGGTCCTGATCTACGTTCCAGACTCATCATTCTTTATATCACCACCAATAAATTGTTTGAAACCTGTCTTCTCCGAGTTCCTGGTATCAGAATTAACCTAAAAGATGTTTTAAACACATTTTGTTGAGGCCAATTACAAGGTTCCGAACTTAAGAAGTCTAGTCTTGAGTCTAGGCCTGACAATTGTGTCTGCAATAAAGTTCAACTCACATGATGTACCTGGTCCTGTGAGCATTGTTTGTAATGGCCATTCCTACCCTATATGTCTCCTGTGTAGCCTTATCTGATCAAGTACAACTTTTTTTCCACTGGATAATGTCCCCTCTTTTCCTTCATGTTCAGCTTAGAAAATATTAGTTTTAACATGTGGAAAAATCAATTAACAATAACCACTTCATAGATTTCTTATGTGCTAATGTATAACCATTAAAAGTGATTCTTACAAACTATGTCTTTAAAAACAAGTTTTATTATTAGTAATATTATTCATTGTTTCTTTCTCCAATGAATGTTTCCTGACCTTTGAACTAAAATTATTGTTTCTTATTAAATTTGTGTTTATTTTTCTGTGTGTTGGTGTTAAATAACATGTTAAATAATATGTCAAAATTGTTTGAATATTGTCTATTTATACTAATAGGCAAATATTATATATATATATATATGCATACACACGCACACATATATACTTTATATGTAAACGTATTTATGCTTAAAGCACTTGAGGTAGTATCTAGAATACGGCATACAACAAGGCATGCTGACTAGAAACTGAATTAACTTAGGAAATGAAATCTGGAAAAGAGAAAGAGAAGTTCAGGTGTTACTCGGTTCTTCTATTTCTCCTTAACACAATGTAAAATGGTCTTCTGCTTTAGTAATGTGTTCTCAATTTCTGTTTATTTTCTTTCTGCTGAGTCACATTTCTTATATAGCTTTCTTTTATAAAAAGTACAAAATAAATTGAAGCTCAGCTTCTAGTCACACCAATCACTCTTCTCAGAGTTATCAGTAAAAACAGAGTTTGCTTCTTGTTCAGTAGATGTTAATTTGCTTTTTCTTGAAAATATAGCTTTCATGGACTTCACTGTTTAGGGTTATACTGTACCTCTCTGAAAGTTCCCCCTCATCCTCCTATGGCGGGGCCTCCACTATTGTACAACATCTTTCTCTCTCTCTCTCTCTTTCTTTCTTTTGGTGGCTTTTTGTTTTGTTTTTTTGAGACAGGGTTTCTTTGTTGTAACTCTGTACTTCTGGTTGTCCTGGAACTCACTCTGTAGACCAGGCTGACCTTGAACTCACAGAGATCCACCTGCCTCTGCCTCCAGAGTGCTGGGATTAAAGGCATACGCCACCACTGCCTGGCTTCCTACAACATCTAAATACTGGGCTACCTCCAGCCATCTTTTTCTACACCATATCCTTGGATAAGCTCATTAAAACTTGTGGCATTCAATTATCTTCCTCTACACAGATGTCTACAATATACATCAAACTTAATGTGCCAGATCAGGACTCCTCATCACAGCTTAGCAACCCTTGTTTCATTTTTTTCCCATCTTCACCAATTTAGTTCACAGCTGAACACCCACCAGAAACAATATTTGTTTTATTTTTTCTGATGCATGCATCTGCATCCTATCCACCAACAAACTCTGCTTCTACTTATACTTAGTGAATACTAAATTCTAAATAAAGTCGATCTCTCTTACGGCTTGAACTTTTTCATTTTGCTATTTTCCTTATTATGCTATTTTCCTTATTATGACTCAACTGATCATATTCTGCCTAGCTTGGGGTGTATCTTATGCTTCCGTCTTCCTCACTCACTCATCTTCCCCCACATCAGCCTTATTTAGTTTCTTGTAATGGAGCTGACCTTTTCCTATCTTCATGGGAATGTATTTCCCAGGCTTTTTTCATAGCGTCCCTATTTTTATCATTTGGGACTTAACTCATCAACCACTTCACCACTGAACTCTCACCATTGCTTCTAAAGAAGTACCTCACCTGCAGCAGGTTCCTGAGACTCTGCCAGCAATTACTATCACTTGATGGATTCCATGCTCAGTCCTTTTCATTTGAAGGTCTGGAGTGAGGTTCAAAAATATGCATTCTTTTTTTTTTTAATTGAGCATAATAAATTGATTTATCTGATACACTAACTTACTAGGTAAGTTATATCTTATATTTTAAATTTATAATTTAAAGTTAAAATTATACTTTAATCACAATATATTTACATCAATTCACTCTCCCAGTTCCTCCCTCCAAGCATGTTCTGCCTTACTCCATCTCAAAATCATGGCCCCCACTTTTGTATTTTTATTGTTACATATAATACACATACATCTATAAATGGGACTTTGAGACCAGTTAGTGTTACTTGTATGTATATGCTCATTTGGAGAATATCACAGAAAACCACAGCAAGTCAAAATGCAGAGGAAAACTGTTCCTGGGTTCCCATCCCCATAGATACATCTACAACTACAATGTGACTCCTGTGCTTAAGGCTCAGGAAACATCAAAGAAGAGGGGAAGGAAAGATTGTAAGAGACCAAGGACCAGGCAATCTACTGTGACACTGTGTCTCCGAGAATGACAGGAAAATTTCCCATGATACATCAACAATATGGCTGCCTAAACAAGACCGATCAAAGACAAGAACAATAGATATGCTAACATGAAAGGGGACTATTCATGAGTCCCACAACTAAGTAAAGAACTATTGGCAACCAAGGACAGCTGAGAGAGGGAAAATAAGCCTTCTTCAGGGATGAGCACCCTAATTGGTTATCTGTGCCAAATAGCTCAGAAGTTTCATTTTTACAATGTCTTAGGATGTGCTCATAACATTTATGAGAGATTATATGTTAAGAAGCTCTGTTCAACAGATCACCTATTTCATATCCTTTGCCAGAGTTATCTGATTCAGAATACTTTTTTCATTCAATTTACATAAAAATATTATTACACAGTAGGGAAACCTTACTCATGCTGTGGGATGATAACAATGACATACAAATGACAAAACTATGGTATAAAATCCACACATTTCAGCTTTGCTGAGAACCCAAAACTACTCTACAAATTAAATATACTTCAATGTTTCTAAATATGAAATATGTTGAATCATGCTTTTTATTTATTTATAGAAAGAACTGGTCAAGGCAGTTTGGTGGCACATTTATTCCCTAAATTATGGCAATGACAAGTGCAGCTTGTTAATGACCAGGCTAACATTTGAGAGGAATAGTTATAATTACCTGAGGTTGCTCTCAGCTGCTGCTCTGCAAGTTCATCTTCACCAGTCCTGGCTCCCAAAGAGGCAGTTTCTGTAAAAGACAGCAGTATAATGAGTAAGCATGTCATATCTGGGGCATAACTAATATTAAAATAACATCAAGTATGGCTGCCATAGGAAATAAATACCAGGAGGCACCTACAAGAGATTCTAGAACACTTTACATTCTACTGTGCAATAGTTGGAGAAATTATAGACCAGGGAAAGATTGGCTGATATTTAAATCTTGGTGATCAGCGGGACAGAGCAAATACAACAGAATAAAAAATAAAAATTAAAAAAAAAACATGGAAGAAGAAACAACTCATTTGGATTTTTACCTTTTGACTAAGGGTACCTCTATTTGATGGCAATATTCATTATGAACACTCTTTTACTTATAAAATATCCCAAAGGAACCACAAAACACCATAGAACAACTGATTCTTTTGGAGAATTTGAAGAGACCAAGGAAAGCTTCCTGCACTTCAAGAGCAATCTGAAGAATGAGTCCATCATTAATAAATTCATATCTTTATTTGGCTACAAGGAAGAAATAGCACCAACTTGATAGCTTGCTAGCCTTAATGTCAAACATGTACAGCTATGTTTACGTATCTGCATTCTTCCTTTATTTTGGTTTGCACAGAGAAAATGTTGCATGCTACCAGAAGATAAAAGTAATAATAAACGTCACCCATCTACAAGCCCTATGGCTTACAACAATGACCAACCTACAAGATATACTGGTGTAACAGTGGCACACATGTTATAGGAGCCATCAACCCCCTCCCTTTTTTATTTGATTTAAGGCCCACTCCATGAGACTGAACCCAGAATTGACACTGCTAATGTGGACAATAACTTTAGACTAGATAGGTCATGGACTCTAGGAGAAAACCAACTGTGATTATTCTGCTAAGAAAAAACAGCAATAAAATGGCTGCTGATGACTTGCTTCTATACCCACAGATCAGAGTATCACTAAACCCTCATCAGAGAAGCTTCTTCTTGCATTATAAGGAAATTAACAAAGACTCACAACTGAATAACATGCATGGTGAGATTTTGGCATACTCAGCCCTAAATGGAATGACTTTATCAACACTTATCCCTCTTTAAGGTTCAGGGATCTATATGGAAGAAGAAGGAGGAGGAGGAGGGGGAGGAGGAGGAAAGGGAGGAGAAGGAAAACAAAAAGATCAAGAACAAGAAAAAGAACAAGAAAGATTGTAAAAGCAATTGGACATTTGGATGATTGGATAATTCCAAGATGGAAAATATCTAGAAGATACAACAGGACTGACATACATATGATCCTTTAGAGGCTGTTAAGGCACACATGACACTTGTACAGATTCAAACCAGACATATCCTTGTAGGAAGAAGAGGAAGTCAACACAATTCCCACCCATTAGAAAGAAGCTACTTGACATTGATACCTGGAAAAGGAAAATCTACTTCCTCTAATAGAGTATCTCTGAGGATATCAACAATAACCAGGGAAGATCCCATGCTCAGAAGTAGATGACCAACACAAAATAGACTCTATCTTTTTAATGTACTTTTTAGTTCTTTTGGGGGGGTTATTTTATAGGTTTTATTCTTTCAATTTGATATTTGTTTTCTGTTTTGTTTTTGAGAAAGTGAGAGAGAAAGATTGTAAGGTTGGGTGAATAGGGAGGTGGGAAGACCTCATAGAAGATGGGGAAGGGAAAGAATATGATGAAAATAAAATATATAAAAAATCTTTAAAATTAAAATTTTTGAAAAGCAACCCAGACTTTAGACATTGCTTTCAATATCTTATCCTTTCTCCATTCCGAGTCATTGTCTTCTGTTCTCTTTTACAATGTGTCTTGCCCCATGACTCTCTTCCTTGTCTTGTATTCTCCTTCTAGAGAACAGTATTCTCCTCTGCAACATCTCATATACTGTAAACTCCTTTCTTTCGAAATGGATGCTTCACTAACGTTTCAACAGTTATCATTTAATGATATAAAATCTAGAGTAAAAACTCATGGTTCATTCTATTTAAACCAAAGATGTTGGTATATAAATAGTTGATAATCCCAAGGGGAAATTTTTGATACAAATAAAGGGCAAAGAGATAGTCTTCAAAGTCAGAAAAGACTAGATGCTATTGAGCTGTTCAAAAAGATTTTCATTCAACTCTTAATCTGCCAAAGGGAACCATGCTTGTCTAATATTTCTAGGTAATAGCATCTCTGGTTGATTCTGAAGTATTTAATTAAACAAATAATTAACCTTGAATATAGAAATGTGCACCCAGGCAACATTATTGTATTTACTATTTTTTTTCTGCTATTTCAAAACCTTTGTCCTTTGGTGGTAACCTATTTTAAAATAGCATAATCATAATTTCACAGAACTTCCCACAAGCATGCACAGAAAAGAGTTTTCTTATAAGTATGTCTTAAATTAATCTTGAAAGGAAGAATGTATCCTCTGTCCTTGCTCATAAATCCTGGAGTGACTTCTAAATAGGTCACAGCCTTGATGAACGTCCAACCTGCCATTCAAGAAGCCCACTTTCTTTCTCTTGGCTGAATGGTTTTAAGGCTTAAACACCTTTGTTCTTTTGAATTTAAATGACTGTTTTGTTCTGCTTTTAGACTCCTGTCCTCTCAAAGCCAAAAGCAAGTACTTTCTAAACAACTACCTTACCTTGTGTTTCAACACTGGTTACTGGTGATGCGTTTTTATACAATCTGTACATGCTTTTCTAGTATGTTATGAGTTCCTTAAAAGCAAGTCTCCATCCTTATTTATCTCATATAAGGACAGAGGCTGATACAGCAAAGTGACCTAAGAAAGATGCTTTCATTCAAAATAGCTACATCCCAAACCAGAGTAGGCTCACCCTGAGAAGTAAAGACTATAAGTTGTATCCAGCCCAGAGAACAGTCCCTGATACATGATTGATATATATATATATATATATATATATATATATATATATATATATATATCCATATTTTTTAGTAAAAACCAAATATAATAAATGAATGATTCCTTACCCCCACACAAGTACTTCAGTGTCATATAAATTTGTTCAAAATAATCATCAGTGGTATTCGAATGAATTTCACAAAATGATACTTTGTAAAGATTAATAAAAATCAGACAATGACAATCGTTGTGTGTATATCTGCAAAGTAGAAAGTATACTATGTAGAAGTATATACTATACTTGTGTAGAAGCAAGCATTAATTCTCACAATAAGATCATGAAGGAAATTACTAATCTTAACTTTACAAATGAAGAGATGGGAAATTAAACAAATTGGTAGCGTTTCCTAGAGGTCATGAAATTAGAAACTCCTAGAGCCTGGAATAAGAACCCTGTTTGTTTAGTCTAGACGCTGAAAAATATTTAAATGATTCAGTTATAGTAGTACAATAGTTGGAAGCCTATAAAGATTTTCCTGGGTTTACTGAGGGCCAGGAACTAAGTGGATTAGAAAGAGAAACAATGTTCACTCGTCCTTTGAGAATTCTAATATTTTATAAAACATTTATGCTTCTTCATTATAAAACATAAGCAAATAGTTTGTGCTATGGTCTAATCATTTTACTGGAAATATGGAATAGCAAAATAAAAAAATATTAATCTCACAAATTAAATGCTGTAACATGGAAACTGCTTCAGTGTAAGGCACTTCTACAAACACTTTGTCGAGGAATGTAATTCAATGTGCCCCAGAGTCAATTTTAGTGCCTCAGTGATGGTGTTCTTAGTTATACAAGTGGTATAAATATTTTAATAAAGGAGCTTTTAACTTATCAACAAACTGATTAATCTGTTCTTTTCTGCCTTGTGTAAAATGAAATGTTTAGAATCTAGTGATGATACATAACATCTTGCAATATTTCACTTTAATAATTGCTCTGTAATAACAAACTGACTGCTGTTAGCTGAATCTGTCACTTTGGGGGTGATTTAATTAGATTACTAATTTGCGTTCATTTCTAGGATATGACCTTTCTAAATGCTGTTTAAAAAAATAATACCATTGACTTAGCTTATCTAAAATCTGGTTCTATCCTGTCAATTTGGCCATGATCACATATTTGAAAACGGAATCCAATTAACTCTATTTTTATTAACACAATGTGGGAACAATCAGAAGCATTTTCTGCAGAATAGGGTATCGATCCCAGAAATCAGCATCACCAACAACAAGATTTCTTGAAGTATTTGCTTGGTGCAGTGTACTGACTGAGGCAGTTCACATGCTGTCACAGTTGCCCAGTGGTGGAACTGTGGCTTGAAGCCTCGCAGTTTCATTCAGAAACAGTTTTCTTATGCATGAGGTTAGACTGATGCTTTTAATCTCCTCAAGATAGCTTTTCTTTCAGTTCTGCAATGACTTCAAGTGTTCATGGCAGCCTAGTTCTTTCTATTCAACCCCCCCCTCCCCTGTTAGCCTGACAGTGAGAGCCCCTTCTACTGACTTCTGGGTATGAAATTTCTCACGAGTTCTTTCTCCTTACTTCGCATTGACATTTCCTCCTTATGGACCTTTCCCTGTCCATGAGGATTCTCTTCTACCTTTTCTTTCCCTTCAATAAACAATACTTATTTTAGCAAGTAAATTGATCCTCTCAGGCTTTTAATCATCACTTTCTGAAAGACCCCCCTGCCCCACTTATTAGACGGAAATATAAAGAATTGTAATCAATGCAAATCACAGGGTCATGGAATGTTCTAGAATTTTACTTTTCAAAACAATATCTATACATACATATAAAAAATATTATTTTAAGATTTGTACATAAATCTAATACATAGTTTAAAACAACCGCCAAATTATTTACTGGAAGTTCATTGGTAATTGAAATTTTAAAAATAATGGCTGAATGGTCAAGCTAACTATGAGGTACTAAGGTGTCTGTTGTTGTCTCCTTGTCTGTATTTGTGTATTCTGAAGGCAGTCATGATCTAGAAATGTTAAATGGGAAATGCAGATAAAAACAATTTAAGTCTTCACTCATGTGCACTCTAACTGCCATGACGAAACCGGAACTGCTCCAGTCTATCCTGCTAAGGACATTACTCATCTTTGTCCTATGGATCCACACTGTATATGTTGCCCTTACATTAGTTACTTTAAGTTTCTATTCTCAGGTTGACCATCAGATCATTGTAATAGTTATGCCAAGAAAACCTTATTTTACCTATAATGGACACAAAGTACAAAAAGCAGTAATGCTTGTAATTGGAATATGTCAAAAATAAGTTACAAAAACACTTCATTTAATTCCAGTCTCGGTCTTAGTCAGAGACACATCTCTTTTCAGTGATCAGCAGTGAAGGCAGAAGTTGCATGGCTCCCGGAGATGCTGAGGGTAAGTTGCAGCTGGATGGCCAGCCCTAAATTAGACATGTATGGTTCTCTCTCTAAAACTCATGGTCACATAGATGATCCTGATTAACTCAGTGGATCACAAAACAAAACAGAAAGGCACGAATGTGGGAAATGGATTAACAGGGAGGGCGGAGGGATTGATGCAATGGGAAGAGGAAATGGGAGGGAGTGGTTACAGTAATTATCCTGCATTCCCTACATGCATTAAGTTGTCACTGAGAAGATTTATTAATAAAAAAAATCTACTTCATTCAAGCAAAAAAGTAAAGTTCATGACTAAAAAAGGGAACGAAGGGTTGAATGTTTAGCTGACTAAATCTACTGTAAATCATGGTTTTTAATATCTTGCTGTGTTTTATTTATAAATTATATTCTCTATCATAGTTGTGAAATACAGTAAAAATTGTATATGATATATGCACATAAAACGTGTGTGTGTGTGTGTGTGTGTGTGTGTGTGTGATTATGTATTTACAGTTCCACACTAGTCACATTTTCAGCTTACACTGCAGGCCTATTTGCTTATGAAACTTCCACCTCTCACCTCACACTAATTTGTTAGCACACTAAACAATAATATTTATCACTGTTTTTAGCAAAATGCTTAGCATTTAAAAGAAGATATATGCCAGAAAATAAGTAAGCACTAAACCAACTGTTTTTCCATAGTAGAATTGTTCTTGTTTTTTTTTTTTTTTTTTTTTCTGTGTTCTTCAGTGACACTTCAAAATCCCTGCTACTATATCCAGAAAGAAAACTAACTTTTAATTGTGGAAATAAAAGAGAATTCTAACATGTCACAAGTTTCAAACAACCCTCACTTTACAACCCATCTAGTCAACCCCCTTTCTCCACTGTATTTGTCAGAGGCTCTCCAGTCTCTCTCAGAGCCATGAGACTCACTGCACATGGGTCTATTCAAGTCTGTGAATACAAGAGAAGACACACTTGCAGATCTTTGACTTCCAAAAGGTAAGTTAGCATTTGCTAGAACACAGTGAGTTTCCAGGCATGTAATTCGAATTTCCTTACCAAAATTTACAGTAATCTGTCACAGAGACATTGCTGCTTTTAGGAAAGAGATGAGATATCAAAGCTCAGACAGTTTAAGTCATTTTTTCCAAAGGCACAGCATAGCAGAAGGGGGGCAGTTTGGAGGCATCTGTCAGATTCCAAAGCTCTGTCCTTCCCCCATGGACAGTGTGCCCCCAGGCAGCCCCTAGGAGTCCTCAGCCAGGAAGCTTAAGAACTCATTTTTTTTCCCCTTCCAAAAGACAGCACAGGCTTCTTCAAAGCAAATTCATCATAACAAGATTAGTATTTAGAAGATACATGAAATTCTACATTTATTACTATGATGGTCATTTTCATTTTGAAACAGACCTCGGAGCTTGCTAGGACATTGCAAAAGTGTTCAGATGAAGAAACTTTACAATGACAAATGGTTTCAAGTGGTCTTCTCCATCTGTTCCTTATGCATACACAGAGTGCTCTTCTAAAAAGCTGAGTAACTCTGCATACCACCAAATGGTTTTGAGTAACTAAGCAACACCATCTTTGGTGACCTACCCGGCTTTCTCCTGAGTGATTTCTTCCAGGCAGTAACAGACTGAAGTGTGCTGTGTCAATTAGCTGAATGTGCTTGGAATCTTTTTTTTTTTTTTCGTTTTTATGGAAAACATCTTTACTTTGTCATCTTTTTTTTTTACCGAGAAATAATTTCACATTGCAAGGGGCATTGTCTCCTGGGTCTTCCTTGACCAGGAATATTTTTTGTTGTTGTTGTTACTTTCTAAGCAATCTCTGGCCTCAGTATAATAATAAATTTACTAATTTCTTGATATCAATTAGTTTCAATAAATTACTCAGACATCGTTTTTTAAAAAGATTTATTTATTTATGCATGAGTGCTCTATTGACATGTACACTCACATGCCAGGTGAGGACATCAGAGCCCATTACAGATGGTTGTGAGCCACCATGTGGTTTGGTTGGTGGGAATTGAACTCAAGACCTCTGCAAGAGCAGGTAGTGCTCTTAAACTCTGAGCCATCTTTCCAACCTTCTGTTTCACTCTTGATTGCTTGGGAATTAAAAGATCAAATGCTCATGATCACAACTGAAGCACTATGGTTTGTTCTGAACTCTCAGGCAGTTGCCAGCTGCTTAGATTTCAGTCTTTATAGAATTCATTGAATGTCTATGTTGTACAGAGTCCTTTCCATTCCACGGCTCCTTTGACTGGCTTTGAAGAAAATATCTCAGGTCCAAAACTTGAAACTGGATCTACCCAGTAAGAGTCTTTGTTCATGTAAGCTATGGACTGTTACTTCAACTCTTTTCCTCTGACTTGTAGTTAGTTTTATTATTATAAGAGTGTTCCATAGTAGAGCTTACCTCTTATATTTTCCTATGTATAATAATATAATATAGATGACTCTAGATACAATATTGCATGGTGTGTCGCTAATCCATGCTCAGATTGCTTGCCTGAGACTTTATCCTCTTTGGCTAGTGACATCTTGTTCCTCTTTCCTCTCATCCATCCCTATCAGCAGGTCTCTCTCTGTATGGCCCCACACATCTTACTGCTTTTGATATCTCATAGAAGAAGATTCAGACTATATTCTTTTTTTTTTGGCAATTGGTTTATTTCACTTAGTTTAATATCCTCAAAGTTCATCCCTATTTTTTCATAGTTAAATTTTAACACATACAAGCTCCAATTTACTGGTCCACAGTCACTGAGTTTTCTCAATACCTACCTACTAGATCAAAAGCCTTCCGGAATGACTTTTAATCAAAGAGAAAACAAATGGTCATCTTGTTGTGCTCTTATTTTTTTTTTTTAATTTAAAATATCACTATTTCTCAAAATGCCTTAGAAAGCTGCTTATAAGGGGGGCACTTACCCTGAGGGAAGTGTTATTTCTGCACCTCAGACTTTTCTTCACACCTAGAGGCCTTACTTTTTCCGTGTCTCTTAGTTTTTCATCTAAAAGCTTTCTGTAGTGATAGTTACTCCTCTCTGAGACAGCACGGTTCATAACTGAACACAAATGTAGAGTTATTTTTATTATTGTCGAGGGCGTGGGAAGTAGTGCAGGTGCCATCAAGGCCAGGGGCACCTGTTCGCCCTGGAGCTGGAGTAAGACGCAGCTGTGAGCCATCCAATACTGTGGCTAGGAATGAAACTTGGGTCTAAGCATGAGCAGTACACTTAACCACTGAGCAACTTCTTAAATTCGCAACTTTTAAAATGTGATTTCTGATTTTATTTCAGTCATATCCAATGGGGTATTTGAGCGTTCTCCTTTGGAACAACCACTCATGAAACTCTCATACACTCTTGCTTTAAAAAGTTAGAGGACATAGCCCTGGTGTTAAAGTGATGGTCACTTTTTACCTGTCAGATTTACTCTCTTTGCTTTGAGCATCTGAGTAAGTAAAAGACAGATGTCAATGACATAAAACTGTCTATGTCTGCTAAAACAACCTGGCTCCAAGAAGCATACACTGATCAAACAAGTACTTGAGTAAGAAAAATATTGACTACTCCTGTGGATATGCTTGTGCTGAGAGAAAATCCTGTGAATCTAAGAACAAGATACACGTGGATGTAAATCCCAGCCCCACAGTTTTCTGGCTATTTGACCCTGACCAAATTAGTTATCCTTATTGACATCCAAGAATCCTGTCCAGTACTATAAATCTGATCAGAACCTTTGACAGAGGAGATTGTGCGGCCCAGCTGGGAACTGGATTGTTATTGTTTAGCTAAACTAAAATGGTGTCAAGCTGACTTCTAAATGTTTGTTTATTCCAAAAGTCAAACACTAAGTCTTAGTCAGAGAAACCTATTCTTCCAGTGAATGATGGAGAATGGAGAAACTCATGGCTATGAAGGTGCTGGGAATAAGTCATGGATAAGTGCTCAGCTATAAGTAAGAAATTTATAATTTCTACCATTCTCTTGGAGACTCGTTGAACACTGTGGAAGGGGGGAAGGAAAGAGTATCAAATCCAAAAGACAGGGAGGAGTGCTGCAAAATATCAGTTTGCCATGGTATAGCTCTTGCACTCTTGGACTCTGAGAAGCTTTGGATACCTGCACTGGGTCAGCATAAGGAGAGGCTATCAATAGTCATACGAATAGAGGGGAGACTCAAGGCCCTACCCCTTGCTGCTGAACTGTTTGTTATTGTTGGGTTCATTGACAGAAATCATTTCCTCAGCTGTGTGCTCTCTGGTGAACCAGCCAGGCTGCATGAACACTTCTAATCCAGTAGTTACACAGATGGCCCTGGTTAAACTACATTGGTCATGAAATCGAACCAAAAGTCATGATGAATCTGGGAAAGAGATTGGATTGGAGGAGGGGATTGTTAGAGACAGGAAGTGGGTTAGAAAGCATTGGGGGAGGGTAGTCGAAATATATTGTTGACATGTATGAAACTGTCCAACAACAAAATTAATCACTAAATTTCTCTAAAATAAACTAAAATTTAAAGGTGGTAATGGGGAGCTAAGTTGAGGAGTACTGAGTGTAGTACTGGAGAAGTAGTGGTTGTGTTTGGCTAGGTCCTCCTGATCTACCCTGCAGAACACAAGATATTAAAATAAACAACTGAATAAAAAGTTTACAATCAACTTAATTTTAATGCCAAGGCTTTTTAGATTCTAAGTACCTGTTATATTTTCTTTGTTCATGTATCTTTGTGCTGTAGGCCTTTCTTTAAAATGCCACTACTTTTCTGATCACTAGTTTGTTAATTTGAGACAGCATTTCACCTTGTAGAACTGGCTAGCCTGAAACTAACTATGTAGACCAGGCTGGCCTTGTAAGCATAGAGGTATCCTTGACTCTGCTGTCCAAGTGTTAGCAATTATTAGCAAGACTATTCATTGATATCTTAAACTACATAGTTTGCAAGGTTGTTTTTTGTTTTGTTTTGGTTTTTGAGACCATAAGCAAATCTTACATTTTATAATGAAAGTAGCCCTTTTATTAGTGGGAAAAGCCCTTTTGGCATATTTAAAAATATTTGCTCTCTTGATACCATACATTGCCATTTTAAAGAATGAAATTAAGTTACTGTTTTCACCACTTCAAGGTAAACAAGCAAACCAAATAAAACCTTTGTTAAAGTGTTTTCTAATTACTTAAAACTTAAACAGATGAAGGAGGATATGGAATTCATTGCTACTTATTGTTTATTAATCTTGTGATTTAATATAGTCATGAAAGAAAATTATCAGATAACTAGAGAAATTTCCATTTTCCAACATTAAAATGGTTAAAATTAGTTTTCCATTCATCTAAGATGCAGAAAACCTTCCTAGATCACATAATTTTCATAATGTATAACATTTTGCATATCATCATATTAGAAAAGGTTGACTATTTGCAGTTATATGATGAGTATTACACACACAGCATTTGCCCAGCAGAAAGACAAATCCAGAGAGGAAAAGGTAGTATAGCTTATGACGAAAAAAAGAGAAAGATCTCACTGGAGATAAAAGTGAAAAAATGTAATATTGGAAATGCTATGAAGTTTTGTGACAACAGTTGAGACTATCCCTGAAATGTATTTAATTATTTATTTAATAAATTTATTTATTTAATAAATGACTCCATCATCCATTCATTATCTAGCAAGCAGACTGATGAGACACTGCTTTCTTTGGACTATGTTAGCAGCAGGAAAAGAAATTGTTTCTGAAAAACAGTCAATTTATTTCTTCCTTGTCTGAGTGCTTGCAAGGGGCTCCCCGGATCTTGGGAATGTGAGATTTTTAAGCAAGGTCGCTGCGACCATATTTTCATCCCTGGGGTGCTATTTGGAAGTGGAAGATACAGGCAGAAGTTTTGCTATAAATAAACAACACTAGAATATCTACTGTATTTTCAATCTACCAGTGTTTGGAAGAGATTACGGAGAAAGTATAAAGACTGATTCTATAAGAGAGAGCAGGGATGCAAAGATATTCAAGACTGGAGTAAGAGAGATGATGAACTTGCTGGGGGCATGCCTACGCATATGGATGGTGGTGTCCAATAAACATTTAAGTGGGCAGAAATGCATCTTGGAAGAGAAGTCTGAGTTAAAGTTATTTGGAAATGTGAATAAATAATTTCTGTGAATAAATGGCAAAGCTTAGGAAGAATGGATGCCATGTGCAAGATGACAGCAGAGGGTTAACACTTCATGGAAAAAAACACTAACAAGTAAAGTGACACTGGAGGATAAAGAGGGTGCTGAAGAGGGTGCTGAAAGATACTGACAAAGAGCAAAGAGATAAGCACGGGAACATGGCTAAGGTAACCATTGGCCAAAGGTAAAGACTCTTCCAGAGGTTTAAGCCACAAATACAAAATTGCAGATAAGTGTAGCTGTCACCTCACCCCTCATCAAAGAAGTTTTTTTTTTTGTTGTTGTTGTTTTTGTTGACAAAGACCATTATAGAAAGTCATATCTGATCAAAATGTAGAGAACAATTGCTTGTTGCCCAGCTCCAGTTGATGTATCTCCATATATCTACAATACAACTATATGTGTTGGGAATATCACAGAAGAGTTGGAAGAATGGAAGAGCCAGAGGAGAAGATGTCTGCTGGGAGATAGCATCTTCTACTTATGCTAGGAAAGCGTCTCCAGGAAATCTCAAAAAAAAATGGTTGCATAAACAAGATCTGGAAAATGACAACACCAGCTGACATTCTGGAATATGGGGAAATTTTTACCCTAGATGAAGAGCTATGGGCAATCAGTGGTTGCTGAAAGAGGGAAAATCAGTCTCCTCCAGAGACAATCCCCTTGGTGTATCATCTAATTTCAAGAGGTCATTCAGTCTTTAAACACAGATGAGCAACATTACATTAACAGAGAAAATATATATACACCATACATTTGAGGAGTGAGGGAAATGTGGGAGATATGGGAGAGAGGAGAAGGATGCTATAGGATGTGGCTAGGTGCACCATGGTAGAATCCATTTTTATATGTTTGAGCTCTGTTCCTCCACTTCTCCCATGATGCCTCAGAGAAAGCTTCACTGTGCTGGTGCTGGGTGTTCCTGTCTTCTTTTGTACCCACATGTAAAGTACTCTAATTTCTCTGGGGTGGAAGTATAATAGAATAGTATCTTTGTTTGATGGATCCTTTACTTAGAAAGATACAAAGATGACTTATATTGCTCTACATTCCATAAACATGCATCTTCCATTATTTATTCAGCATCAATGATATAGATAGGTTTAAGTATATATAAGCTCTACATGACATAAATAAAACAGCCCTTAATGTCACTTTGTTCAAATTACCAAAAACTTAATGGGCTTTTGGCCAACTCATGATTTTAAAAAGTTGAGTAAATTCTTGCTGGTTAAATAAGTAAGTAAGTAAGTAAGTAAGTAAGTAAGTAAGTAAGTAAGTAAGTAAATAGATAAATAAATAAATAAATAAATAAATAAATAAATAAATAAATAAATCTTCATGACTGTATTATTTCTACCTCTTCCAATGGTTGTTCTAAACACTGTATATGAAAGGGACAAAAAATATTTTCTCCTACGTAGACTCACAGAACTGGAGATATTTCCAGTAGTCACTGTCAATGAAATCCATGCTTCCTTCTTTGCTCCTGTTCAGGATCTGTTCAATATATGGACTCATTTCTAATGCATTTTTTATTACTAATCTTTCAGTTCTGTGTATTGACTGGTCTTGAATGAGGTCATTGCCTCCAAGCCCACCCAACACTAGTCCTGCTGCTTTGATGGCTCAACCAAACCTTTTGAAATACCTTATCAGAGATACCAATCTTATGATCAAAATATGCATCTACTTTTTTCTGTTCTATCAAATTTGAACTTCTTTGTTTGAATTTTCAAGTTTTCCATAGCCTTACAAACAATGTTTCTAAGATAGAATAATTAATTTCGGTTGCTCATGTATATGGCCTTTTTTTAAAAAAATCAGTTGTTTATTTTACACACAATCTTTCTAATTTTCTTTCATCTCTAAGTCTGAACCATGTGATTACCCATCTCAATCCTAAAAGCCATCTCAAAAAATTAAGTAACGTTAACAAATACATAGACAAACTATGAAGCAAACAAAATTCTCTTTTCCTGCTCTATTCATTGTTAATGATGTCTCATTTCTATCAGCCACCCCAATCTACAATTCTAATGCTCCCTCCTGTTTAGAGTCCTGGACTCAAAGCCTCTCAGAGTGATGCCATTTAGCCAGTGTGTGTGTGTGTGTGTGTGTGTGTGTGTGTGTGTGTGTATGTGTGTGTGTGAATGGAAAGAATATTAACTCTATTCTCTGGGAAGCTTCTCATCTCCCTGAGGACAACAGACACTTTTCTGTATCTACCATAGCCTTAATGCCTTAACCAGATGCTCTGTCTTTATCAATCAAATAGTTTTTTCCAATCAATAATGATTTTAGAATAATAGTATGTAGTATAATTAAACAGGATCTTTTGCCCACTTCATTCTAATTCTAATTCCAGTTAATTTAACAAGCATTTGCAACAGATGAAAGTATTTTCTATTCTTTCCAAGGGTATGGATGTCTGTAGTCTTATTAAAGCAAGCTAAAGAAAGAAACTGGTACTTTTCAGCAACTTCCTAAGCCACCCTTCCTCCTTAACCTCTTATATCCAGTCACAGTGTACAAATGAGTTACCAAGAACCATTTTCCCTTCCCCTGTCTCTTCCTATGACTCCTTGTGAATGAGAAAGTGGTATGTCTTTAATTCTTTAAAGTCCAAGTACATTTTTACTTGAAACAAAAGCTCTAGAGGATGAAATAGGAGTATACAATTATTGCAGAATGGCAATGAAATCGCCTTGCCACACCGCCCTTGAGAGTCATGGCCAAGGAAGACGTGGCTGAGTACTGAAACAAACTGTCAACTTGACTTTTAATTTTATGAACTATGATAATTTGGACATGAAAGCATCTTCAAAGAGTCAATATCATTCCTATAAATGGAAAGAAGAGTAACTGTGAAAAGACTGCTTTGAACCAGACTTAGAAGGAAAAGTAAAACTTAGGAGCAAACACTAGCAATGTTCTCTCAGTCTCTCTTTCTCTCTCTCTTTCTCTTTTTTCCCTTTAAATAATTTCCTTTTTTTTTTTTAAGCTAAGAGATTGATGCTACAAAATGATTTTTTAGCCCTTAAAATGAAAACATCTCCTATAAAGCTCTAGAGAGTTACTATATTATACTGTGCTGCATTTTTGGGACCCTGTTATATCTTTTACCTTTAACTGAACTTATGATGCTATTATCTAATCTACCCTAATTTGCCTAAACTCCGATTTGACGTTTCTCCAACTATTTGTTTATATCTTACTAGAAATGTGTACATGTAACAATAACAAAGTGTTTTAAGAAGTAGTGATATAAGACATCATTTTAATCCATAGAAGCAAAGACATCTAGATCAATGGACACTTGCTAAGAGCCTTAGGTTGGAAGGGCCATATAGGACTAGGAGGCACTAAGGTGAAAACTACCTTGTACCCTCAAAACCTTTAATCTGTGGAGACAAAAGAATCAGTTGCAATTAGGAGGACAGATGATACATTGGTGACAGGAACTAAGTCTTTGGGAGGTGAAAGAACTGAGAGCAGTTAATTCTTTGGAAGAAAGTAGGATATATATGGTATGGATCTTATTCTTCACCATGATATTTACGTAGGTTTTGAGTAGGAGAAATGCTTTATAATTTTTGATCAGACAAGGACAATAATCACTTTAGAAAACCTTCTATTCAACTTTCTTAAACAGCACAATTTGTTAAAAATTAAAATGGTACTGAATTTGGAATCAGATGTTGAGGTTAAACTATCACTTAGCTTTGAGACTGTGACTCACGGTATTGGTGGGAGCTGCTGTCTCCTTGGATGTAAAATAAAATCTCAATATACTTTAAAGGATCTTTTTGACTTCTCTAATATCTGAACACCTTCAACTAATTTTTTGTCAACTTATAAATACATACTGCAAAAATAAGGACAAATCTTCATAAAGTTGGACAATTTATCTTCAACTCATTAGTTAACTGTGATACCAATGGGCTGAATGTTCACATTCCCCTACATCTGCAAACAGGAAGAAATTGAGAACACTCACAAAAGAACCCACGTGGGACAGTGAGATGACTCAGCAGGGAAAGATCCTGCTATCAAACCTGAGAATCTGAGTTTGATCTCTGAGACCTGCATCATAAAAGGAAAGAAATGAATCTTGAGCTGTTCTTGAACCCTCTTAGACAGGCTGTGGCACAAAAGTGCACAACATGCTTGTGCGTGCGCACGCGCGCACACACACACAATTAAAAAAATAAATGAAATAAAATTATATTGAAAGGGTCTTCAGAGTACTATCTAGCCTTTTCTCCCATGTACAAAAACACTAGGACAATATATAGTATGAAGAAGTGAGCTGTCACCAGACCATGCAACTACTGGAACCTTAACTTCCCAGTTAACTGGGAGGTTCCCTTAACTGGGAAGAATGTGGTCTTCCCAGTTTCTACAACTGCGATAAAATTCTGTTGTTGATAAGGTTCTCTGACCATGGTATTTTATGATAGCAGCAGAAGCAGATTAAGACTGTAAGTGTACATTTACAATCTTCTATGTGTATTCTCTTTGTCACACTCTTGAGCTTTTGCTCCTTTACATTCGTGTAAGCCTCGCTTCCTTAAGTATTCCAAGTAGCTCTTCCACATGTTCACTGTGATCCAACTACTCTCTGCTCAATCGCTTGCTAAGTAATACATCCTCTAGCTTTCTCGTCCACTCTTATATTATTCTAATGATTGCCTCTGTATTTTCTTTTATTCTAAGAAATAGAGTTGGAAGATATTTTTCACACCCTTTTTACCCTTTTCTATTGTCTGTGTTTCTAAATCACTGGCATGGATTTATTCTGATGGAGTACTCTGAAGCAGAAGTACAAAGGTAACACTGAAACTACTGTCCAATTATAAATGGATTATTTTCAAAGTACAGTGTTCCCGGAGGCTTCAGAGCAGACAGCTTGCAGTTGAGGAAGGAGGTTGTATATTTCATCAGGATGGAGGAATGGGACTGCTTCCCTATGAGTTTGTGGTCAGCTGGACAGAGGGAAGTTTCAGGAGATCGTCAAAGATAGAGTTGCCATGGAAAAATGCCTTAACCACTTAATTATAAATACAATTAAAGGGTGCTTGTAGAATAGCTCTCTTTCTTGGGGAATATTGATAATTTAGTGTATGCCATAGACCTTTCTTTCTTTAAAAAAATACATATAGATGATTTTGCAGATAATTAAAAGAGAGTATACAATTCCTGTATCTACAGAGTCTAGGTAAATAAACTGTATAAATAACACAGATAAGCTCTTTTGTAGATATTATATAACTCTAAGAAAATAATTGGAATTCCTTTTTATTAACACAATACATTTTCATTTGCCAGAAAACTAACTGATTTTGCAGTCGTAATTTTTAGTTTGTTTTTTTTTTTTTTTTTTGTCTGTTTGCTTTTAAATAAGAACTGAAGACAATGTTCTAGGGATGGCACAGTGAAGGCATTGTCAAGTCACATGGACACAGCTATGTGAGACAGTTCACAGATCATAAGGGGGAACACACACACACACACACACACACACACACACACACACACACAAAACAACCAGAATTCTTCCAAAGAATGATGCATTCTTCCCTACAAAATGAAAAGTTCAAGGAAAGTAACTGATATTCAGAAACTGAAATAAACAAATGTGTCAGGACCATGTGCTCACGTATTGCCAAGAAATGTTACTCAAGGAACCAGAGGTGCTAATGGGTCTCGGCAAACACTTAACCAGATCCTGATGTTGAATGCACATGGAAGAAGAGACAACTCAACAAGCACACCCTCCCTAGAGCATGCTTATATGTGGAAGAGCATCCAGTGTCTCCTAACCATGGGTAGCATGTTAAGCGTAAGCTTATGAACCTGACTCAAGACAAACAATATTTTCAGCACAGCATAAAATCCTAGTATGTAAAAGAGCTTCATAAAATTTTATATGTATTCTACAAAGTGAAGGAAATATTTTGATTTGAAAACCAAACTTAGGACAAAGGAAATATTTTCATCTTTCAACTTAGTCTGTAAAGTTGATTTCCAGATCTCCTTTTTAAAAATTCTCCAGTTCAACCACAAGATTTATCATTAAAATACCTAAGAAAAACAGGAAGACATTGAAAGAAGGTCATACTTTAGTCCCACCAGATTTTTTTAAGGTTCTTTTTCTTGTAATTTCAAGTAAAACAACAACAAAAAAGTGCTTGAGACCTCAATGGAGGGGGAAAAAGTAGGCCTTTGGAAAACTTTGGTCATGTTAAGAAGCAGAATAGATTGAAAACATAAAATTAATTTTAAAAATTTCAAAATATTATCAGAGATAAATTTAAAATTTTTATTTTTTACTTTTGCCTGAATACTGAAAACTTTATTGTGGGAAAATCCAAGACCACTTAAATATGTAAATTTTCAATGCCTGATAATATATTGTCTTAAACAAATAACACTGTATGCATAGAAAGATTAGCAAAGCTCAACTGATTCTAGGGCGTACTAATCTAGTTGATTGCTAATAAGTAAATTTTTAAAGTGCATAACACCACATAGTTTGCTTATGGTCATTTCACAATACAAGTTAGATAAACGAAGACATTGATTCTTCTTTCTTTCACAATATGAAACTTAAAGAGCAAGCTTCTCTTCTCTTTAATTCTTTCAAGTTAATTGGAGATGAGCTTAAAATACTATAGAATGTTGGAGCTGCGTGAGAAATGAAAACGACTATTTTAGTCAACATAGGTACAAAATAAAAATTTCAATACTTTCCTTCCAAAACACTTTGGATCTTGAGTTTTACTTAAGAACACTTAATGTTATTCATCGTTGAAAAATTAAAAATATCAAACATTCTTGGACTTTAATCCAACAAAGAAAAACAATTTCTGTTCTATATTAGACAATTTGTACAGAACTCAGGGTCCTGTGGCAAGAAATGGAAGCACACAACTCAACTTTACAAGAAAAAGTGACAAAGGCACCTTCCCAGATACCACAGCCTAACATTCCAGGCCCCTTTTGCTGCTGCCTAAAACTTCTGCAAGAGAATTGGAAATTCTTGACAACTACAATAAAGGAAAGCATTTACCCAACTAGGTGTTAAGAGTATATTTATTAATGTGTTCAGCAAATACATTGAAAAGTTTTATATAAAATATTAACATTCAAACCCACTTCAGAACTTTACTTATAATTTAGGAACAAGTATTCTAAACATGGTTTATTTAATGCACGTTTAAACTGGGTCCTTTAAATACTTGGCTCAACTAAATATAAATTCATGCTAAAATAAATATCTCACAAAATTAAGTTCTTCTGTAACCCTAATGCAGGTCAGATATATGTATTCTTGGTATTTACTGGGGTTTGTTCACTGTATATTAACATATATCTACACATAGATATGTGTATATATGTATAGGTGTGTGTGTGTGTGTGTGTGTGTGTGTGTACAGACATACACATAATCTCATGCTTAGAATCATCTGATTCTAACTATATCCAGTATAATTTGTTTGGCCTTCCTTCCTGCCAAACCACTCCTGGTATTTGAAGCAGAGCAGCGACAGCATACACCTTCTTGTTATTATTTATATAAGGAAGGCCAAACTAAATGTCTGGGTGGGTCTCCAAAGACATAAAATCGGTAAGATTTTTTTTTCCATCCACAGGACTCAATTACATTTAAATAAACTAACTCCTACTGGAAGATTGGATCTAAGAGAGAATGCCACACAACCACAGACACTGTTGTAAGTTTAGAAGCCACCAACATATTGTTAAAAATAGCCTTTTACGCGAGCGTGCACACACACACACACTCTAGACACACACATGGCAGGGGTGGTCATGCAGTGCACAGGGAGCATAAAAGAAAATGTCTGCACCCTTCCCCACGAGCTGCTTTCTTTGCTAAGCTATCTTAAGGCATCGAAATGCACATGTGGCTGGATGTGTAAGATGGTCCGGCAGCAGCTTCAACAGACTTCCCAGAGAGGCAGAAAAACTGCCATATGCTGCTCTGGTTTTAAATGAATGAATCCTTTTGGCTGATCCCAGAGTGGCAGAGGCCTGACAAATGGGAGAAAGTCCTCAGCTGTGAGATGAGGGCTTAGGTTGTGGGCTCCTGGTCAATTGGAAGGTTGCATTAAATGTAAATTATAGACTGTTCTCTAGATCTATGCTCCCTTCGGCCGGGTGAAAGGCAAGCAGAACATCACACTTGCTAGTTCCCAGATGGAGGTGGCTTCCTCACAGGGGAAGGAAGCAGGGCCATGAACAGTTAGAACTGCCATCCCCGAAGGACAGAAACAAAGAAAGGAAACATTTTTATATAACTTCATATTAAATTTCCTTTTAAAAAGTGCTTTTATGTATGCCCCCCCCAATTTATATGAAAAAAAAAGTATTAGTCTTAAAACTCCAGCTGAACTGGCAGTAAATTCCCCAGGAACAATTGTTCTTTTATTAAATATTTATTGAAATAAATTCTAGTGGTTTCTCATGTTTTCTTCTTCTGGTTCTAATGTTTATTTACAGCACGTTATTAACAACGGCCAGTATAACAGTTTTATCCATACAGAAGCGGAAGGGTACGAAAGTCACACACACACACACACACACACACACACACACACACACACACACACACACATACACACACACACTCTTCTAACGTGACCTGTAGTTAGACAGAAAACAGTTTTCCCAGTCACTGCTTGGCTTCCTGTCTGTGACCTCTGAAAAGCATTGGAGGCCAGGGTTAATGGCCTTTCCAATCTCTGTGATAAGAATTCATTTTGTTCTATTACCAGCAGTTATCTGAGGAGCCCGCTGCATCACTTCAGCAGGGTTCAATCAATGAGAGGACCTAATGAAGTAACCAGCTGTAGCTCTATTTCCCTGGCCAGCTCTATCAGACAAATAAGATCTATCAGTCACATCTGAAGGCCGATCCTAGGCACTGCATCCTCACAGGCCAGGCTCGTATGCATATGAATAATGATAGCTCACCATTTCTTTGAAAGCCTCCCTTTTGACAGAGCTTTCCTGGCACTGGGACTGGAATGGAGTCGGTGCTGAGATACGCCATTAAAAGGACAATAATGCAAGATTAAAGAAGAGTGAAATTTCAGTTTATGCAAAGAGCAAGGTGTTACAGTAGCATAGCAATGCATCATAGGCTCAATAGGCTAGTCTGGGAGAATTCTACTTTAGTTAGCTATGTTTTAATCTGCACAAGGGGAGGAAAGAAAGAACAATTGCTATTTTCAATGTTCTTGTTTTATTGCTAGTTTAATGATGAGGTATGTGTTCATCTAGGCTTTCATAGAGAAATATTAAGTTAGGTGTTATTGTTACCTTTAGGCAAAATAAGCAATGGATCTAAGGCTTGAAGCTAGCTTTGGGTTATTTCATAGAAGTTATCATCACTAAACAAACAAACAGAATGACTAGAAGACCCTAATGTCTACACATGATAATTTTAATTATTAATTCGATCCCGTTTAATGCTATTGTACATCTATACATTTCAGAAAGGAAAAGCAATCAAAGCTTTGTACCTTCAATTTTATTATGTTCAAAACTCACCCATACTGATTGCAGTCCTATATGTTTTTAGACTGTTTCTCTGAGAAACACTGACCGATTCACAGAAACCATGGGTAGAACATGTATATTTACCAAAATGCTGAAAGCCGCAAGAACCCTAGTTTACTTTATTAAATTAATCAAGAGGAATTCTGTGCAATACTATTTGTATTGTTTTAATGGGGCTTCCCTTTTTGTCAAATTAAAAGAGAGGAAAGCATCACTCTTTGTTGCTATGTTATAGAGATGATATCTAAGGTGAGCTCAGTGCAAATAAAAAATACTCGCTAACCCTGTACTTGATAAATACATGCACATAGGGAAAAATGCCTTGTTAGACCACAGTTGTAATTCCTGCAGTTGTGCTAATGGATCACGGCAGAAGAATTCCAAAGACAGTGTCACTAAATGACTTTAAAATTTTATGGTGTATAACACTGTTTTCTTGTTCAAATTGTGATCTCAGAGGTGGTTCAGTGATAGAGATAAGACATACATATTTTTTCTTTCATTTTAAAACTTTGGAGATAGTAATGAAAGATCAAGGTACGCAAGACATCTTAAGATGCCAAATGTAATAGAGAAAAAAATAATTGTAATAGAGGGGAAGGAGAAATTGTCCTGGGCCTCTTGATACGTGTGAAGAGACTGAAATATGTTTGTTGCATATGTAAACAGATAAGAATATGCCTAGCAGGCATTTTGGGAACATCTGTCAATTTTTTATAGAACGTACTGATTGTGGGCTATTGATTGCATTTAAACAAAGTTGTTGCAAAAAAAAAAAAAATCAGCTAACAATTCGTGTAGAAAGGACCAATCAATATTTAAATGACTCACTTTATTGATTTAAAATTAACTTTCAATTAAGAGATCCATAGGACTCTTAACTGCGACACTTATCCATTCAAGAGAAAATAAAGGTACATTTATCGATACACTTAAACAGCAGTGGCTGGTTTCCTATCGATTCAGTCATTTGCGCTGGGATTCGTTAGCGTCATCAGCCTTTAACTCGCTTACTTGGTCCTTGCAGTGTACCATACTGCAAGGTGTAGGAATGCGCAAAACGACACAAAGCAAGGAGAGAAACTTCAGCAGAATTTAAAGATACAGAACAAGGTAAGCCAATCCTACACTTTCTTCATTCTTCCTCTTTTACTATTCTGAAAGGAAGACTGTTGGCACAGAGATTTGGGTGGCTGTTAGAAAACCTGATCTTTTAAGGGGCTCTTTCCAAGGCAAGTCATTTAGATATTTGTTTGAAAATTATGTGGGTAAATGAAATATTTAAATAAATGGCTAAGGGAAAGAAAACCTTCTTCTGGCTTCTGTTGGCCAACAAGATGACTAACATGAATATGCTAGTAATTTTGTAATTGATGGCAGATAGGAGACAACAGTTTGTAAGATTTTTAGAGAGGACAATTACATTTTCTATTGTACATACTATACATATGTGTTTAAGACCGTGTTTATTCAACACTGTCACAAGAACACCATACAAGCTATGCTGTGTTTTTTAAAAATGTGCTAGTTGTTGTATTTAATTGTTTATTTGTATTAATATTTTCAGGAAAGATAAAACTCATACTGAAAAATAAAACTATGATATAATGTGAATGAATTAATTTAGAGCATGTTATGAATAAGACATAACCATATGCCTGACAATGGTAGCTCTCTACCTATTGATGCAATACATGCATTGCCACTGAAAGGAGCCTTTGAACACAGAAAAACAAAACAAAACACTGATTGTATAGCTTTTACTACAATGTCTAATACTATAGCAGAAAACCACGGCTGCATGATCTTCATGGGGAAGGGCACTATCCCAAAGCTGTCTCTGTTAGCCCTGATTATAACTGTTACATGTGGCAGTATTCCTGCTTTTCAAGCATTCAAAACCATAGGTATTGCTTTTACATTTGAAGAGGACAATTCCCCTAACATCTCTTACAGCTCCTTAGTTGCTTCCCCACATTCTTCACTGTACAGAGCCATTGGCTTGAGAAGGAGGCTATCCCAAACAGAAGCTCATACTCACATAGTGACACATAATTCCAACCTAATTCTAATTTTAGTCACCTTTACCTCTGTTAATCTGTATTATTTCATGCTTCAGATTAGGAAAAGATGTTTTTCCTAATACCAAATGTTACCCTTGATATTTTGTCTCAGTGTACTGAATCTGTGCTGACTATACCATACCCTTGAATATTTGAATTTCTAAGAAAATTCTGGAATAGATAGAAGTAAAAAACAAAACAAAACAAAAAAAGGAGCCAAAAATCAAAATGTGTAAACACCCTCCCCGCAAACACACATACATGGTATCCAATAGCTACACATTATTGGTATAATGTAGCCATGAATATATTCTGGCAATTATATTTACTATGGAGTTCATGCTGCTATGATTTCCGTCTAGAACGAAGGCGATGATACTAATTAAGTGATTGCAGGTGGCCCAGTATGCCTGCCATGGCCTCTCTGATCTGCCAGAGAGATGTGTGTTCCCTGTCTAAACACTCAGGAGGACCAACAATTGGCTTAAGCATCATTGGGTCCCAAGGTGCCTCCAATAGGGGATTCACTTTGATTTAACAACACTTCCTTAGCACATCAAAGAGGTGAAAAGTCTTCTTTGTGGATTGGCTGGCAAGGTTTAAAAAAAAATTAGAAAGGGATTTGTTTTTTACTCCAGTATGGAGATGATCCTTAAGAACTCAGAGGGCTCTTAAGAGATGACCATAGAAACAGAATATTTTAATCGTCAAGCTATGAACCATATAACAAAATAATTAAAAGTTGGGAGCTTTCATTTACTCAAAAGCAACAAATTGCCAATTATACCACAAAATTAAAAAGGAAGGGGGGGTGCTAACTGAAAATAACTGTTTGGTGGACCTACCTAAAATGTCTGTTTATCCCATAAAACAAATGATCATTATTTTAATCAGTTTTATTTCTAGCAAAAAAAAAGTCTGTTAAGATTTTTCTTTGCTTGTCATTAATCCCATTTTATACACAGCCCAAGCCAGCTTCTCTGCCATCCCCAGTGAAGGCTCTGGAGAACGTTGCCTATGTCCACGTCACTAACTGCATCTCTACATGCAAGCCACTGGCCAGGTCAAGGGAATTACCCACAGCTGCCTCTCCTTTCCCTGTGCTCTCTCCTTATCATCTTACTGGCATAAGACAGCAAATGGTCTGGAACTAGGGATCTTGTCTCACGAAGGCTCACACTCCATGACATTTGAGTGCGGCGTTGTAATTTAATGGGGATTGAGGAGAAAACCTGCTTCGCTGTGATGAACCATGCTGAGTGAGTCATGAGAAAGTGCAGGTGATACATGCCTGAGAGGCAAGCTAAGTGATTCCTGTACGGGATGGGAAACCAGTGTTATCTAATTTCAGAAATTCTCTTATCAAGCTCAATCTGCCTCGCTAGAATTTATTTCAGGATCATTATTGTACTTCTTTTTTTTTTTTTTACAATACATCAAAGACATGGCTGATAAGACTTGATTAGAGATAAATTTGTTACATTTTTCAGATATCTTGCAATATATGAAATCTCACAGCATGGCTAGTTTATTTGGATCTTTTTCCTCCTGTAAAGGCTTATTGACACCATAATTTCAGACAGGTTTCATATCATTTTACCCAAATCATGGCTAAGATGGACACAAATAATTACAGGAATTAGTGCTACAGGGTGTGAAATTGGTCTTCTTGTAGAAAAAGTGCATTCATTTTGTTTTGGAATTCCCTGCTGAGAAATGATGTGTGCAAACTATCTAAGGACACTGTAATCCTCTGGTGCTTAAAAATAAAATAAAATAAAGTCGCATGTAATCTTGACTAAGAAAAGGAAAATATCTGTGTCATTAAAAACAAACACAAAGGCCAATTACAATCTGCTGAACTGGAATGATAATTCTTGTTCAGTAGAGTAGAAGGAAAAAGCCTGAGATTTATGAAAATTCTGTTTTTCTACCTCAACAGAAGTTAATGTAACTTAAGTTTAGTATTAAAATACTTTAATATATATTATATATATGTATATATATGTAGCTGCTCTGTATTATATATGTATATATGCATAATATATACATAAATCTTATACATTTATACGTATACATTCATATATATATAAATTATACATATGTATACATATATAAATTATATTTAGAACTCTCAGTATGTATTGAGAGTTCTATATATTGAGAGTTCTAAATAGGCTGCTGTGATATGATTTCATTTAGAAGCTTCTCTTTCCATTAATGTTATAAGTAAAGTGAATGATCCTTAATAAATTCAGGCATTATTATCAGAAAAATATTGGAAATAAATTTGGTCATATGTTGTAGTGCCATTTCATTAACTGTGCAGAATGAAGGCACAGTAATCTACTCCAACGAAGGTCACATAAGGGATTTTTTTTTTAACTTCTTATTCTACCACAGAGAGCCAGACAGCATTAGGCATGAGATCTCCTTTCTCACCCTTGCATGTCACTGATTAGGCAAACAGAAATCCTTAATCTTCTCTTTTTTAATATTGAAGAGGTAAACCTCTTTCACCTGCAGGTGGAGGCTGCCTTTTCATCAAAGCCCAGGAGATTCCAGCAACAAAATCAATGTACGCATGTCCAGAGCTGTTTTCAGGGTTTTGTAAGACAAATCTCTCAAATGGGGATGAGTTTAATGTTATTGAGCTAGACTTCGATCTGACTGAGCCAGTGAAGAACACAGCAACACTTCACTTCTAGGAGCTCCTGCTGGCCAGGAGGGATGTTTCTCTGCAGACACAGCTGTGGAATTTCCCTGTGACCTCTCACCTCTCCTAATCCGACTTTAAACCTTCCAGTGGACTGGTTAAATAAATAAATATTTAAAGGTAACCTCAAATCAACAAACACAATTAATGACTTTTTGTCTTCCCTGTGGATGCACCACCCTGGAAGAAGTTTCCTTGCTGATGGAGTGCCCGGGCAGAATCAGGACCAGGCTGAAGACTCAGGATTCTTTTTGAAAGGCATAATGTGTGAATAACCCAATGAACATGCCAATTTCTTTCTCTTTTCTTCAGTAGTATGATTTGTCTATTGAGTCAAGGAGAGCAATTTGTTTGAAATGAGAGCATCTCTATTCTGATATTTATAATACACATCAAATAAATGTTGATTCCTCAAAAATTTAGACCTCCTGCCTTTGAAAGTGCTCACCGACATTTTTAGTTATATATTCTTGCCATGAAAAGTCCAAAGGCCAATACATAAACTTTTTTTTTTTTTTTTTACCTTACAATGCTGATGGATACTTCTGAGCTCAACTGTGGACATTGTGCTGCATTTGCCCTTAATGTGGAAAGGCCTAGATCCTTTTAGCCACGGTGAATCCATTAGTTGACTAACTTGCTAAATCACTTGATGTTGAATCAATCAGGAATTTACACAGTTATAGTTTTTCTTTCATGCAATAATCTTTTATTATGGCAAGAACAAGGCATTTTTATATTTTCTAATATTTTGGAAAAAAATCAAAGGGAAGCAATCTTGTATTTCCATTTCATTTCAAGGTGAGTATTTTCTCAGACATTTGAAAATCTGCTGTGCTTCTTGTAGTAAAATCTAAATTTGAATTATGACCCACTGTCACCACATAAATATTTCTAAATCTGGAAGAAATCAACTCTGTGTAGTGACAATGAGAGTCTAGAATACATATCATCATTTACTCTTCGTTCAACTGTTACCTTGTCACAATGAGGC
>JAMJFZ010000239.1:28877500-28895000 GCA_026225945.1 Cricetomys ansorgei
TTTTGATGTTTAAAAATGAGGCGGCGTTCAAATAAACGTGGTCAAAATAGAGCTTTTAGATGGGCAGTGTTCAAATCATAGCCCTCATTGCAATAAAGCTTCCTGTACAGCAAATGTATTTTTAATTCCTTTCTGCTAAGGTTTGTACCTAGAAGTGATTCACACTGATTACTAAATAACCCTTGTGAGTTGCTTTGTCTTTTGAATTTTAAAAAATACACTTGCCTTGAGCAATGAATTTCATAAACCAGTAGCTCTCATGCTTGATGAATCATTCTTGCTTTATGCAGTGCTGTGTGGTAGAGAAGCTGAGATAAGATATTCTATCCACAAGCTATTCGGTACAATTCATCATCAGCGGCTCACTAGTCCAGTGATAATACCTGGCTTGCAGATTGTAATGATCAGATTCTGTTTTTATTTCAAACAGGAGCAATTCCGAATACCAGAGGTTTTAATTTACATACATTAGTGAGGTTCAAATGTGGCAATAGCTACAAGCAAATTCACTTGCAAACTGTAGGCTCGCCTTGCATAATGGGTTCCCTTTAGCAATTACTCACCAGTGAAGTACCCAGATAAAAATGAAAACAAAGAGAGAAAAGGAAAATCATGATACATACACCATAGTGTGGACTAGGATAATTACTGAACCCCAGTGAAGGTCATGTTTATATCTGTTTTAGTAATGATTTCATGTACTCTTCCTCTGTATTGAATTCCTAAGGCAATTTTTGCACTAGTCTGTAATGCTAAATTCTTTTATATATGTAAAAAAAAATTGGGTTCAATACTGGCTTTTTATTATACAAAAAATAAAAACACATTTCTTAGTAGCAGAAATTACTGATAATATTTTAGTGGACTGAAACACATGAACATTTACTGTCTATACTAATATATTAATCTTACAAACACATACACACACACACACACAAACACACACACACACACACACACACACACAAACACATGCACACAAATGCACACACACACACACACACACACACACAAACACATGCACACAAATGCACACACACACACTCCTCAAAACTTCACAAATTACACCAGGTCAAATAGTTAGTAAAACTGACAGGCTTGTAATAAAATACGCCTTCTTGTTACATCACTTTCACACTGACCACAGTATTGAGCTTGAATTCCCAGCAGCGTCATTACCAGACATTTTTTGCCACCTTTCTGAATCTGAAAAGCTTCCTACATTTAGTGAAGATTAGGTAATGCTCCATCCAATCAATAGCAGCTATCAATCCTATGCCTTGTTCAGCAGAACAAGTTGATGAATGTAAGGAAGAAGAGTCACTAATATTGCTTAAAACTGGATGTTCCTTAAAACTAATCTATAGTTTGTAGACAATGTACTACTCATAGACAAGAGCAAACATTGAAATTATTATAAAAAATGAGAGCTGGTCAGTTGCCGTTTGTATAACCATAAGGTTGTTGAAAAGCCAGCATGTCCAGCCCGAGCATTGGACAGGACTTGAACACACACTCTCTGAATTTCCCGTCTCTGTGTTGCTTATGACACAATCTTATAGTTGCAAACTTTGAGTCTCCTTTCAGATTGACATACTTTTAATCTTCCCAATAGTCACCAAGACTAGTAATACTCTAAAGAAATTATAACATTGTCTGTAGAAAAAGTCATGTCCAAATTTGCATATTTATGCCCAATAGTAGGTTTTTAAGATTCAGACCGAAAGAAACTAGAAAACCATTGATATTGTTCCTAGGGTGATCCATAATCAAAGACACAGAAGGAGCGAATATACAACGATGAGCTTGCATCTCTTGGCACCTGTCTAACTATCAGAGATACTCTCATTGCACTGGTTTCTGATGGTTTTTGGTCATGAAGGACGAGGTATAGGCATTTTAAATTAGAAGAGACAAAAATCTTTCCTTCCTGTGTTATCAGCACACCATCAGACACTGCCTGTATCTGGGAAATGTTAGCCTTTTATTAGAAATCATTCAATAAACCAAGACAGGTAGTCATAAAATGAGAAGTGTGAGAAATCAGGAAATGGGAAAAAAAACCAAGTGTATATTTACCATCCTTTATAGTGTATTTGTCTTTCTAACCACTTATAACAGCACTGTCAGGAAAAGCAACAATAACTCTGTCATTTTAAGTTACAAATAAGAAATTAAACAGGATGTTTTCAGACCTACTCTGGGTTCCGGTACGCAACACTCTCCGTGGTAATGTGTTTAGCAGTTGGGTCCCATTCTTCCCTAAAATCAATTACTGAAGGGCTGTGGTGCCTTGCTTTGCAGACTATTGCTGCTCCTCACCATCCCACAACCCAGATAAAAGTGGGTGTTAAGTTGGTGAAGATACATCTTTGCATGTGTTTAAGAGCACCAAAGATGGAGATTCATCCCTACCAATTTCTTTCTATCTATGATAAGGAAAGCCAAAATACAAATTGCATTGTAGTTTCTTTAAAAAAGGAACTTTGATCCTATGCTACACTCAGAAATCATGTTCAGTGCTATTTCATATCTTTATATGCATGTATAACTCTGCCGAGATCATTGTTCTCCAACTTACAGCCATTAGATACCATTTCTCTCCTTTTTGGTTGTGAGCCTAGCCTTTCTTTAACTGCTGAGCTATCTCTCCAGCCCACAGTTTCCCTCCTAGGGTATATGATTATAATAATAAGTAGTGGTCAGTCCTTTCCTAGGCTAAAGCAATGTCCTTTTGGTTAAACCTCCATTTTTCAATATGGTTGGCATTATTTCCCAACATAATGCTGTCCCCTCCAGTTATTTGATGTGTGCTGGGTACTCTATTGTTAGTTTAAATTTTAGATTCCCAGCCTTGAAAGCTCCAAGATAATCTCTAAATAACTTTTCTATTCAAGATCCCATATAAGAAATTCAGAGACATCTGTCCTTCCAGGACAATCATTTTTATCTGCTGTTTGGCTAAATGTTTCAAGACCTATGTGGAAACACTTTTTTTTACAATTGTTAGTTTAGGAAACAATAGGTATTGGTTAGAGTACCTGGAAGTGGAACAACAAGACTTTAACTACCCAAACCAGTAAAGGTTACAGAAACTGGAGGGCTGAGAAACCTTTTTCTAGTGCTTCACTTAAATATCGGAATTCATTTTGTTATAAAGATCACAAAATAATTTTAGATTATTTATTATTTAGATTATGTTTAGATTAGCGTAGCTGTTCTTCTCCATGGTAACTTCTTTACTTTTCCTATTGTCAAATATGAGGAAGGCTTTACTTTCTAAGCTCAGACTTTTGTGTGTTTTGGGCTAATCAGTCTTTCTGTATCAGTGTTCTTACAGGGAAAAGGAGCTGAATACACCTTGATTTCAATTTTCCTGAGTTGAAGAGATGGTGGAGGAAGCTATTTCGTATTTGAGATTCAGCCAGGGGACTGGCAGCTGACCAGAGACAGGGGACTGTGGATGTGTCTACAGAGATGGGCCTCAGCCATTGGAAAGCTTTACCTCCACTAAGGAGGAAGAATGAAGAGCCCATAGTGTTCTTTACTGCCTTCTAGTTTAATTAGATCTGAAGAAATTGTAAAATATTTTTGCTACACACACAGTCATATAAACTATATTTATACAGCATTATATTTAAATAAAATGACCAATGTACAAATAATCTTTTTTTGGGAAAAAAAATAAAACAAAACAAAACAAACAAACAAACAAAAAATAAGAGTGGAGAGTGTTAAGACTGACAAGTGGGAACAATTATGGTCTTCACTGAGTATCGTTCTAGCTTGATTTTAGTATTATAGCATGGAATTTATTGTATTCATCCTACTATAAGTCACATATTTTCGGGCCAAAATTTGTAACCATCATTGGAGGGTACATAGCACTTAAGTGGAAGCAATCCTTGTTCAGCTATGATGGTGAGCTCACCAAAGCATCCTTTCAGGAATTCTATCTGTGCTAGTTTCTCCTCACCTAATAAAAGCACGAGGACCCTCTTACAGTACTAAACCACGGGACAGCCCTGTTCATTCAATGCAACCCACTTTAACACTTTCAGCTGAGAAAGTAAAAACTTACATATTTCTTTCAGAAGATGCTACCCTTTGAGCAGCACAGTTCAAAAGTATTTCCAGCTTTGAAATTACTACAGTTAATACAGATATTTAGGTTGGGGTCTCGCTGTGGCAAATGCAGCTCCAAGCACACATTTATAGCAGAATCCAAAAGCTATGCGATGTTGCATTTTTAATAGCAAGAGTGACACACTGTCACAGGAAACAGATCCATTAAAACACTTAAAATGCTGTTAGGGTTCATGACTTAGAAAGGAAGGGCCCAGTGTGCATAGGGTCAGATTTTCTTGTTCAAGAGAATCAATTTGAGGAGGAGTACATTAATTACTTCAAAAGTGACATCGAAGGAGCTTGCCTAATCAAAATAATCATAGACATTCTTAAGCATCACCTTTATTTTCTTCATATTTAGAAATTTATTTGACTTTTCAGTAATGATCTCACTACTAACCACAGTAGATTTTGGGATTTAAAAAAAAAAAAAGTGTTAAGAAGATTAAGAATGGAAATAAAGTCTACAAAGGGGAAAGAGAAAAAGGAACACATTGGAATTTTAGAAGCTTTAGTCTCAAATGAGCTCATGTTGACTGACAATTATATCAAATTCAACTGTATTTAAGGATTGCTGATCCTCTGAAAAGAGGTAAAGTGTAATTATTTTCATAGGAGTCAATATACCTGCCCCTCAAATTTCACCTATGGGGATTATAGAAGCTGAAAGCAAATCAATGTATTTTTCTTTAAATTAGTTTGTTTCTAAAGATATGCATTTTCACAGATGACTCTGTCCTTATAATTTGAAATTAAATAGTGATCTTTTAATGCTAGTGTACTTGATTTCATTTAAAAAATATTCTTGCAATAAGAAAATCAACTCTAAGAAGCATTTGGTAAATCAATAAGTACATAAGTACCTGGGTTAAAATATTCCAAGAGCATATAGTTAAGATATAGACTTGTTTAAAATATATATATAGTTAAAATTAGCTGTCCTCTAAATATAGCTGTCCTCCAATAATCCCCCCCTCACTATTTCACCTCTAATTAAAGGCAGAGGAAATTCTCCATTCCTTGGGAGGTAACTTACTTCCCCCTTAGTCTAAGCTTCACAAGAGGTGAAGTGCCCAGTAATGCTCATAGTTATCATGCGGTTACAGTGTCCTGCAAGCTCGGACAAGTTATTAGGTCAGACACTAACTTCCTAAGTGGAGAAATGATGTGTTCTTTGTGAGCTCCTCAGCAATGGCTGGAGTCAGTGCTAATTAAGGCCCCATGGCAACGTGGTTCCAGAGAGGTCGGTGACTTCTTTCTGACGCCCAAACAGAGCTCAACTCAAAGGAACTGCCCCTAATCTGAAGTGATGTGGTGCAGAGCCAGCCTTTCAGAACCACCGTATATTTAAAGGAAAATGACAGTTAATAGCAGGGGTGTCAAGGAAGAGCAGATGGAGGAGCTGGGAGAAATGTCACTCTGCAGCCAAGTTTACCTGCAATTAGTTACTGTGTTGAAGAGCCAGTGGACAATGAAGCCCTGGGCACCTTTTTATGACTTTGGTGTTCCTAAAATGACATAGAGGCAAAAATCTCCATCAGGCAGTCCCTGGAATAAATAGTCTCCTACAAACCAGACAGCATCTGTATGCATCAGGGCCCAACACTAGACCTCCCTTTAGCTCAAAGCATTACTATTGTCAGCGGTCTTCTAGAATTATTAAACCACAATGGTTTTAGTGATCACATTAATAGGAACACAAATAACAAGTTCAGGATAAAGAACATTCTGTTACATTTCTTAATGGGAATAAGCCATTGTGGTAATTAATCTTGAAGCCATTTTCTTTTGCCCCTTAAGGCACAGAGCTTGAGAAACCCAAATAATATCCAAAGGAAAAAAAAAAACCAAGATTTATTGTTAGTTAGTTTTAATAGATACCTGTATCGCTTACTAATCACTTGAAAACTGTAAGAGCTGTTGGGATAAATCTATTTCTTGCTTTCTTTTTATTTTAACTGGCTCTCCCCACACATCAGTGATGTATCTGCATTCTGTGAATGACGTTGCATGTCCTTCAAGAGTTCTTGTAGCTATTATGTTCCAGAATAATTTTTCATATGACAAAATCTAATGATGAATCAGAGTTCTGGTTTTTAGCACTGGGTTTTGTATGTGTTGATTACAAACTTTACAAAAATAAAATGGATGCTAGTCACCACCTTTGTAACCAAATTCCAAAATCCCTTGCGAAAATAAATTTCAAGTTTTAAAATTATATCTTCTGTTTTCTTTTTAAGGTTTCAGGGTAATATAATTAAAAGCTGTTTGTCAAAGTCACGATGCATATTCATATATAATATGATATATTCACTGGTATTCAGTCTTTGGATGAAAGAACTTGTTTTCATAATAGAATTTCCAGTTCAATATATACTAAAACTTGTACGTGACTGTAGACAAGAAAAATCTATACTAACTATAGAATATAGCCATAGACATTACAGGCAGCTTACCCCACAGTCTTCATATTACAGATGAAAGACATGGAATCCTTAAGATGCTGCTCTGTTTCCTCTGTTGGCATGCAAGCCTAAGATTAGCATCCCATTTCCTATGTACTCATACAATAAGATTATTCCTTTTTAATCTATGTTCAGAATGAATTACAAAGAACAAAACATTCCAATGTTAAAATATAACGTGGACATAAGAATATATATCCTCAAATTTGATCAGTGGCTTTGGTGTTCATACCATTTTTATATAGCATTGTCAAACTGCAAATGAGTATTCCTAATTATGTAAGCAGCTTCCTACTTGAAAACATTGGTAATCTTCTACTTTCAAATAGGAAAAAAAAACAATGCTAGAGCGCTTTCCCATCCTCCAAAATGTGCGCACCTTTCCAGCATGTACCTTCCAAAAAGATAATGAGACTGACATAAGCAAAGGTGGCCAAGGCACCAGAGAGGCCAGGCCCATGGTGTTGGATATTATGTCTCAAAAACCAAAGAGAATTTGCAAAGAAGATGAATCACAGTTCTTGTCATTCAGAAAAACAAAAGCAAAACAAAAAACAAAAGAAAAAATAAACCCACCTTGCTGATTGAAAAGTGCTTAATTCAAAAGGAAAAGACTTATTTTGCCTTAAGCGAAGAGGGGAAACATTTTGGGTTATTTTAAACCCAATGTGTTATTAATCTCTAAAGTGTCTTTGTTTTAGCAATTCAAAATGAAATATTAAGCAAAAGAACTTAGCACAAATGTTTTTGCATCAATCTTTGTAAGAAGCATTCTAACAAGAGGAATGGCAGGTGCCTCTCAGCCCCTTTTAAAAATTCTTTTCTGGTTGAGCTGCTATTATTCAACCCTGTCATTCATCCTACTCTGTGCTCAGGCCAGGCTGGGTAGAAGTTCAGACTTGGCTCTTAGGAATCCAAAGGAAAGTAGTTTCTGTAACTGAAGAATTCTGACCTGGGCTTTATGGTGCTGAATGTTAGTGAATCTGTCTTCACGTGACCTCCACCCCAAAATATGGCAAACAAGAAAGAGGTAACTGCCACTGGGTTGACAAACCTAGAACTGTATAGCATTCATTTCTTCGACAGGGATTACTTACTGATTCAATAGTAGAGAATTAAACAGTATTATTAAATCAATAACTGCAAGACTTATTGTCAGTTCTGTTTTATGCTAATACACCTTAATTTAAATATGGAATATATATCAATGAGAACTTGTTTTTTCTTATACTTTTAGTTTATTATGACATATGGCCCATTAGCTTTTCAAAAATATTATTTTAATAATAATTTCTTATTGTCCTACTTGATAACAAACATGTAGGAACCATGATTGATAACAAAACCTAGTTCATTTTTTTTCAAATGTGTCATTTTGTTAGATTCTTTAATATATAGGTCTAGGATGAAAAACCTATAATAATGGCCTCTGAAGTACAGCTGTGATGAGTTTAAGTTAGTAGAGTCTATCACAATCCTCAGAAGTTATGAGATAAACAAATTATTATTGCTGTTAGTTTTAGAGGTCCTGAATAATCTCAATGTAGAGTATTCTTCCTGGACCACTTAATTATATAGAAATAATTTATTAAAACGTATCCAGATGTGTAGAATAATTTTACCCAGTGCCCTAAGAAGCAAATATAGATAAATATCAATAGAACAACTCTTGGATTTTGAAATAAATTATAAAGTAATGAGGAAGGGATGCTTTAGAAGTTGCTGGTATGCCACATGAAATCAAATAAGAAGCAAAATCAAGTCAATATGGATTATTTTAAGCGGAATTCTAATATGTATTTACACAGAAAACTAATGTCACAGAAGATGATGCTAAATATTAAAAGTTGAAAAATAAGCTTTCTGTGCATATTCACACATATTTACATACTATATGATAGGCTAAAATAATACTACAAGAATAGACTATTACTTTTTATATAATATGATGCTATTTTCCCATTAATAGCACAGAACTTAAACTTTGAAAACCCTGGACAAACAGATCAAGATAATTCAGATTTTAAAACCACAAATTGAAGTGGAGATTTGGCAATTACCTAACTAATTTGATTAACTGAGATGAGTAAACTAGATACTTATGACCCATGATCTGTGTTGATCCTGAATACTTACAGTGACCTGCATAAATCAATTTGAACTGGTTAAATGCTAAATGTACTGTCTTCATAGCATAAAGTGAAAGTGAGATTCTGTTGTCCTTCTGTTATTAATGTACAAAGCTAAAAAGAATTGCTTACCATGATATTCATTTGTTTATTTCCTGACAAAAATACTGCTTTTTGCACAGCATCAAGCCTAAAGTCTCCCTCGTTATCCATGGTAATTTTGCTCTATGATTCCCCATTAGAGCACTTCATATAAATGTTTCTTTCAAATTGCTCTATTATGTTATAATCAAAAGACGGAATTTAGCCAAAATGTTTATTTACCATCTTGTAGACAGTCAAAACAGTCTGTCGATGCACTCTTTGATATTAATTCCTACTCATCCAAGAGTGGATTTAGGCCAAAACGCTTGATTGCTCTTTTGAGGACTTCTATGATCATGTGTTAGTTTAGCCTTCTATGAGCCAACAGCCATAATAGAAGTCACTTAATACCAAGCCAGCTGATTTCTTTGTCTACTCACATAATGACACATAAATACTCTGGCTGTAAAATTTCCAGGATGCAAAATAACACACTGGTGTGAAATAAATGTTTTCATGAATTATTTTATTGGTGTGTTCAACTTAATCATCAAGGAAATGTGGACAACATGCTAATATAATCTTATAAATCCTATAAGAGCACACAGTACAGCAATAATGATCAAGTTAAACAGTTCACTTTTACAGTCTGGACCTTAAACCCTTATTTTGAATATTTTTCTGTTATATACAATGAACTAAAAATTTAGCTCTTTAGCATGAAATAAGATTATTTGATACTATATTGTGTTAATATATAATATAATAAATGACAACAACAGCCACTGATTTGGGAGAAATTCAGTATCTAAGTAAAAAGCTTTTGTGTCTCCCAATATCTCAAAGTGACAGTTAAGTGTCTACCATCTACTCTACCAGAACTAATACATAAACTATAAGTGCTACTCCTTTGGGGTCACTACAGCAAACTGAAAAGTGTAGAAGTCACTTTAGAAGGAACAGGATGTACATTTTAAAAAAAAAAACTAAATAGGATAATCAAAATCAAGAGCCAAATGCAGGACTGGAATAGAAAAATTAATAATCAAACAATTAAATTCAATATTGAATATCAATTTAGTAATTGAGTGTCAAATTATATGACGCAGGAGACCACAGAAGATCACTGGTGAGGTATATATGTCAATGTAGTTTTGAGGAAAAGGAATAAGGATAAAAGCCTATAAAAAGGCATAGAGGAAAAGAGAAGAAGAGGAAGAGGAAGAAGAGAGGAGATGATGATAAACATTGTGTTTATAAAATATGAACAACACAGGGAATGTACTAGAAGATTCTGAGTCTCAGTTCGTGTTGAGAATGAAGCTAAGGAAAACAATAAAGTTTCCCAGCAAGGATGAACTATGGAATTCTCTACTCTAATTTGATTGTTGTCTATGATCTTGAGAGCTACAAATTTCGTAAACTATCAGGCAAGTCATTTATTGCTAAAGAACTCTCAGTCTTCTCATTTTGAAATAAGGAGCATGATAGCACCCGCTATTTACCATTAATGTGGGGAATTATAGAGCATGTGTGTATAGGGTACTTAAAACAGTGACTTCCACATATCTTATTTAGTGAAGGTCTGCTATCATCATCATCGTCATCAGCACCATCACCATCAGCACCATCATCACCATCACCATCATTATCACCGTCATCAATTAACTGTTAGTGGCCTTTTCCTAGCCTACTTCATTCTTTCAATGTTGCTTCCTATACATGCACCCCATGTTTTATCTAAACTGAACTACTGCCCTCTCCAGAACACCCTGTGGATTTTAGACTCAAAGCCTTTGCTGTCTACCACACTAAACGTTCTTTAGAGGATCATGACCTAACCACTTCTTTCTCCCGGTGCTTAACTCTAGCTCACACTTCAAGTTCTCACATCCTGCCACTCTCGGTTTTGCATCAGATTTAATTTAAGCCACTCTGTCTAGGTTCCCATCACCCTGATTTTAGTCCATCCTATTACACTTGATTATAGTCATGCGTCTCCCGCCCTTGAACTGTAAACTGAAATGCAGAGGCAGTTCGAGGGTTGGGTTCTATCCAATAGCATGTTGATAAAAAGTCACTTAATCTTTGCTGAATTAAACACAGTTAAACTATGGGATATATAATATTTATTTATACATGGTGATTATGGTATTTATAAGAAAAGATATATATATAACCCTAAGTTAACAGATTTGACTTATGGCAAAATAAATATGTTGGTCATTGGATTTTTCCCAGAAAATGACAAGCAATCGGGCTATGACTGGCAACTGCCAATAAATATCATGCCTTGAGCTTTACGCAATCATGGTAAGCATTGTCCTGAACCTTCTACACTCAAAAGTATGGTGAAGTATGTATTTTTCTGCCAGGGGTTTCTGACTTCCAAATTGCAGCTTATGATCCATGACGAAAGTTTCATCTCTGGGAATTATGCTGAATTTCATATCAATGTTTTAATTACCATATCTTAAATTGAAATTTTATTGTATCTTACATAAATACACAGTAGGGGGCTGGGAACATGGCCCAGTGTTAGAGTGCTCGCAATTGTACACTCAAGGCCTTGCGTTCTATATTTGTACCACTTAGCTGGGAAGATATAATATTATATTGAATATTTCTTATTTTATATAAATTAATTTTGGGGCATTATTAGAACAAAACTTAGTATATATTATGGATTCTAAAAATCATCATTACTAAAATAGCAATACTTATTACGTTTGACGTATTTATGTATAACATCACATTTTCTCATTCTCTGTTTCTAAGTATCTCACACCAAGTCTTTATATGTACTGCTGCAACTGTGACTTCGTGGTGACCAATGTCTGACTTCATGTCACAGGTTCCACACTCACCTCTTCTAGATGATGCTTGTAGTTTCTTGGGTGGACATGATAGCAAGGAAGGAGAATGCCAAACAGAATTCTGTCACTGAGTCCCAGTGGCCCAATGGTAGGGGTTATCATGGAAACGTTTCTCACATATGTGTGTGTGTGTTTGTGTGTGTGTGTGTATGTATATGTGTGTGTGTGCATTCTCGAATCACAGCAATTTCAAATATAAGTTTCACTCTTAGGATGAAGAAACTCTATAAGACTATAAATAGACAATCTTCCCAAGCCTTCATTTCTTCATCTGCAACAGAGAAATCATGTCAGGACCAGGATTCCAGAATTATTTAGGGAATTACATGTGTTCAAGAATCCGAAACAAACATTTGCTTCTGTTGTTTTCCTTGGCTTGTCGACTCAGGCTCAGTCAAAATCTGCATGGAAATTTCCTCAATAGATAACCAGTTTAGCACAAAGGGATATGTACAAGAGGACGAGCAAGCCAAACACTCACTTGTCTCAGAGCTGTCTATAGGGTTGAGAAAAACATGACAACTTAAACTTTAAACAAGTGCCTTATTTCTCCACATCTGTTGGCCCCATTGGGATTATTTCTATAGTAATATCTTCACCTCGTTTTTAGTTTATTTGACATTCATGGTAGATAATGCTAGTATAGCGTCTGTAAAAAAATATTTACAAAATATACGCAAAATATCTAGACTACTACAAACAATACTCACTGATATATAAATTTGCCAGTTGTGGTGCTGTTACCCCATGTAAATAAAATTCATGATTCAATATGGCAGAGCCTTATAAATATTCCAATACTCTTCATAGTAGAAAAATTCTCAGAAGAAAAACAACTTCCTTTGCAAATCTACATAAACAAAATCTCAAGTTTTTGCTATGATGTTTAAAAAATCTGTTAGTTTGGACTATCAGGATATTAAGATTTGATCAGATTGATCCTAGATTAAAAGGTAGTATTAAAGTTGAACAGTTGGATTCCTTTGGAATGAGGAGAATAGATTAATATTAATTGCGATATGGTTACTTCACATTCTTAATTTCTTGATTTTTGCCATAGAAATAAATGGTCTATCATCTCAGACCAAGTAAACACCTCAAGGTGGCAATAATTAGAATATTTATTTCCACATTCTGTTAGAATTCTGATAGTCTAAGCTAGAAAGTAAAGACTAAAGCTATTCCAGTGTTTTGTTACATTAATACATAAAAAATTGATTTAACATTTTCTTAAGAAAAATTCTCAGTATGCCTAAGAATGAGTGTTTGAAGGATGGTTGTTTTGCTAATTACAAGCTGCTCAGGTGTTTAAATAAGTCATAGACTTTAACTCTAATGGTAAGCCGGCAGTGATCTGTTGTATATTCTAACTGTTCACAAAATAATTACAGAGTGGAGCTGTGGACTGTCATTAATGGCTTTCTATTCCATTGTGTAAGAAGAAAAAGAAAATGGTGGCTGGCACATTAGCACATCAGCCATGGCTAGACCATTGACAAGATAGATTAGGGTGTATATTAAATCTCACACATGACTGCCTTTCTGTATCAAGGTAAAAAATACTTGCTCTTACATACATTAGGGATCGGTGTTGGTTTGACACCTACATTAATATTGATAGCATATCAACATTTATTTTTATATTTACTTAGTCAATAACTAGCATAAACATAGTAAAAATTAGATAACAGGAATGGAAGGAAATAGCTAAAGGTAGTCTTATTTTCTGATAGTTAAAAAATAATAGTGAGAACCCCCAAATATTGCTAGGATTCTTTATAAAATACCAAGCCAACAGCAATATATCAAGTGGCTTACACAGCTGTGACTATAATCTAGTCCCATTTGTCAAACAAGAAATTTGATGAAGAAAGATTCTGCAAAAAAAAAAAAAAGTAGCTACAGGAGAAATAATAACATGAATATTATATGAATAAGAGATTGATGTATTTAGAAGCTTGGATACCACCATTTGATTACTTCATCTTCTATACATTATCTTCAAGGACAATGGGGAATTGCTAAGGAATAATTCTGCCTGAGGATAACAGCACATGGTATGTACACATAATGATTACAAAAATGGGCAATACCTAGATGCTGATTTTGAGAATTTGAAACATTTTTACGTGTAGATGTTATGCTAATAACTGGAAGTCTAATGAAATTTGAGTCAGAGAAGCTGTTGTTTACTTTCTTTTAAAATATCATAAAATTTTAAAGCCCATTTTATTTCAGGGAAATATCTTCCTTTCACTAATAACTAAATGTTGTATTCGAATGATACATAAATTATAATATGTTTGGAAGTATTTTATTTTTACTATTGTAGTAAGAGATACAAAGATGCTTTTAAAGTATGCATAGACTACGAACATTACACAAGAACATGGCTAGTAAACCATTAATATTACCTCTAAATAATGAGAGATACAAACAAAGCACTGTTTTTAAAAAGAAAATACTGGGATCTGTTATTCTTTTAAAGCTTTAATTTAAATGGCTAGCATTGCAATTTTAGGAACCAAGCCAGCGTTTATGTCCTAGTGTGCCATCATTGAAGAGAAACAAAAAAGACCAAAACCGAGTTTAAATGCATCATGAAACAACACTTCAAGAGTTGCTCTTTTCCAGAATCAGATGAGCTTTCATTAAAACATGCCTCAGGTAAAAATCTCCCTTTCTCCCTTTCTAGCACTCTGTGGAAGATGAATCAGGTAAAAGTGATGTTCTTAGTAATAATTATCTCTGTGAGAGTCATCTTATCACTTATATGAGTTCTTGAAAGGGATGTCATTTCAGAAGGCCATTACAAAATTGCATCCGCGATGAGAAGTCCTTCCATACAGCAGCCCTCCTGATAAAGAAAGGCAGGAAGAAGATGTCTTTCTGTGCTCATCTAATGTTGTTTGCGCCTCTTCTAGCAAGATGGTTGTAAAAGAAAAGATGTAGAGGAATGCCTGACATTGAAGAATACGTTGAACTCTGGTGCCTGGGATGTTCAGAGCATTCAAGTTGAGTAATTAACGTCAATAATGCCCTTGAAACAGATAAAGAGTTGTTTTTAACAAGTAATGCAACTGCTGAGATCATGTGAGAGGCATATTCTGTCCTTCACCCAGGGGTCATTTCCATGCTTAACAAAGTGATGTAAAATTAACCATTTTCATAAACAGATGGTCTTTAGGATAATGGCTTGTACTTTTTAATTTCCTTTTTGGCAGTACATTACGCCAAATGTCAGCAGTGTCAATAGTCTTCATTAGAAAGTTGCCTGATATTGTCAGGATGTTTTCTACAGACATCCAGCTGTTTCTTAACTCAATATTACATACTGGAAGTAGAGAAGTATATGAAGGCACAGAAAGATTAAGGTTCCATATTCTCAATCAAGAGAAAGCGGATCATGTGACATTTCCAGATTAAATGTGGGAGGACTCAAGTATTCATTATTGCTTTTCATCTCTCCTTCATGTCTACCTTTAAATTTCAATGTAATCTTTAAAATACCCTCACCCAAAACACCTTTTGTTTCTAAGCCTTATTCTTAACAAGGGGTAAATGATGTCTCATTTATAAGATTTTCGATTCATAGAGTCCACATGTGGCCTGTCTGAGCACAGCTAGACAGACTGTACATTGCAGAATACCAAAACCTATAAATCTTCAGAAATCCCTCACATCTATTATGTTTACCTTAGGCTGCTGATGAGTCTGCTGGGCTCTGCACAGAGGAAATTATAAGCACTCTAGATGGTTTGGCAAGAAGACGCTAGAAGCAGCAATTAGTAGGAAGGAAAACTTAGCTGAAGCATCATATCCAGCTTTGGCTACCATTTATGTATTTGAGATTGCAGCTAGTGAAATGGAAATTCCACTGAAATGAAATAAATTGTGTTCTGAAATCCCTACCTGACCAATAACGGTGGCGACTAACAAACATTTAAGCCATACTCCATATATCTTATGGAATTTGGCTGGAGTCAACGCTGTTATTCAGTATTCACCTAAAACTTTTATTCTTATCCTGTGAACACTTTCCTGCTAATCTGTATTACCAGACAAATCTCCTGTTACTCAATAGATGCTGGAAGCCAATGTAATAGCTGCTAACTGGTAAGGAAATGCCACTAGAAATATTTTATAGTCACATGTTTAAACATCACTGGAAATTTGCTTATAGCTCCTGCCAAGGGAAAGGCTTATGTTTTAAAGCATATTCTGCACAGTGATAAAATTTTAATAAGTCAAAAAATATTCTACTCAAGTTATATATCTACAATGCCAATGTAATCAAGAGAAAAAAGAAGAAGCCAACTCTATAAAGCCTGTGCTCTTTTCTCTGGTTACTTATTATAAGTCATTATTATTATTATTTACCAAGTTGATTCTTTTACTTTAAGGTAATCATATAACACACATTAGAAATGGTAGTTAAAAAATAAAGCCAGTTCTTGCAAGCTTCTAGAGTGGAGGGGGTGGGCAGTCTCTGACCCTTTTACCTGCTTTTGGAACTCTTTTCCTCCTGCTGGGTTGCCTAGTTCACCCTCGATGCAGGGATTAATGCCTGGCCTTATTCCATCTTATTGTGCCCAGTTTGAGCAGTAACCCTTGGAGGATTGCTCTTATCTGGGGAGAATTGGTGGTAGTGGTGTGTAGATCTAGGGTACAGGGGAGATGAGGGGAGCTGGGAGGAGTTTATGGAGGGGAAGAAAGAGTGTTGATATGACATGTATTATACAAGAGAAGAAAAATAAGTAAATTTAAAAAATAAAACCTAATTTTTTAAAATCTAATAAATAAATAATTTTTAAAAATCACTAAGCCAGGCTTAGTGACATACATTACTACTTCTAGATACTTGGAAGGCTGGGACAGGACGATTCAAAGTTTTGGACCTGCCTAAACCACATAGTGAGAATCTGCCTCAAACTAATAGTTTTTAAAGTAGGTTTGGGGTACAGTTCCATGGTAAAGTTCTTACCTAGCATGCATAATGCCTTGGATTCAAACCTCAAAACACTCTACGGAAAGGAGAGAATGGGTAAGAGAAAGGGAAGGAAATAAAAATTCCTGTGATGAAAAGGAATTGCATGCAGCACCTTGGGTTTGTTAAATCGTAGCATTTCCTATTTCATCACATTCATTGTAAAGAGAAAATGAATAAGTCATAACGAACTGATCTACATAAGTTTAATAACTCTTGAAATACAGCTGGAGATAAAAGAAATTCATAGGAAGCTGATAAAAAACAATAAACACTAAAAAAATCACTAGACAAACTGTATGAATACTACAAAACCATTTAAAAGTAAGTCACAGTCCAACTTATTTTAGTGAAAAGGGAAGTCACAAACTGATTAGCGTCAATGATACAACTCACCAATCAGGAAGCATACATATGTAAGTTATTGGTCTTCCTACACGTACTAACCATCGACCACTTCCTGCACAAATGTCTACAATGAGCAGCCTACAGAACCAGGTAAACCAATGTCCTATACAAAGCCAATCCAGCCAAAGCAGCACATTTTATTATAAAGTTGAATCCAATACCTATAACAAGTAATATGAATATGTCCCACTTCAACTTGGAAATGAAGACAATAGGCTTGCCCTGGAACTTCCCATTGAACTATCCAACTGATATTTCCAGGAAACTGCTTCCTTCAGTTTCCCTCAAATATTGCTACCTTTAACTAGATCTATAAGAATATTTGTTAAACTCATACTATCTTTTGTTATCTCTGAAAAATCACTGCAATGCCATTATGATGACTTAAGAATTGTTTGGCATTTAGCCAAAACAGAGTTTGAG
>JAMJFZ010000239.1:28900000-28962500 GCA_026225945.1 Cricetomys ansorgei
AGAGTTCACCCCATCAGGGGCTTTCCGAGGCCATTGAAATGTCTTAAGTTTTAATTAAGTTGGAGTTGTCAGAAGAAAGCTTTTTTGGCACAGAGTCAGGGTCATTAATTACTGCTATCTTTGTTTCTTTCTGTAAAGAGAACTCTGCCGACTTGGGTTACTCACCCAGCCTACATTTTCTAGCCTCCCTTTCCCATTCAGTTCCAAGTGGGACTTGATTAAGCAGTTGACCAATTACTTCCATCAGTTCTAGGTACAAAGCACTTACGCAACCTTAAAGTCTTTTTTAAAAAATCTTTCTCATTAGTGGTTTGAGCACAGTAGTGATAATAAATTTGCCTCGGAAGTGATCAAGCAGCTGGATTTCTGCACGGATTTTTACTTCTAAGCATATCTGTCTTCACAATATTCATATTGTTATTTATTCAGTGGACCTATTCATGTTTTCAGAGCCTGTGACCTGGGTATCTATGCAAAACTAATCAAGTTACAAACTATTCACTGTATCCGCAGTCATAGAATTCTACCTGGAAACGTTGGAGTTTTGACTGATATCTCTGAAGTTGGCCCAATAGTCTTGTTTCTGATAAAACTGGTCATCATGATTACTGACAATGTTTTATAGATACGAAAATGTAAATTTTAGATAGCTTGTTAATGGAATTCATGTATCTTTAAAATAGAGCTATTGCCTTGGAGCCAAGCACATGAACCATTAAGAAGTTTTTAAATTGACAATAATTGTTTCTTAGTTTTCACAAAGCTGTTTTACTATAAATCCCTGAAAAGGTGACATACATGAATGCCTTAGTGCTTTGTGTATAGTGTAAGATATGTCTGTAAATTATTACATCATCTGTGAATCATCTATGAGAACTAATCCAATGTAAATGTATGTTACACTATTTTATTTGGGGAGTGAAGACAAGAAAAGGTCTCTAAATATTTAGCAGGGACGCAATTATTTTTTTCCAAGTGATCCGGGATTCAGTAAATCTATGGATATGAAAGTCTGTCTGTGTCTTGTAGGAAAAAAAACACACTCAGCTTTCTAAATTATGACAAAGATCTCAATAAGTGTTATGCTACATATATGTACTTAAAAATCACCGTTAAAATAAATTATTTATGTTCATATGATTTATAAGAAAATATGCTCACAATTTGAGACATTTTGCTTCAAAGTGCATTATTTCCTTTTGGAAAGGAAGTTTATGTAGTTTTCAAGTTTATTTTTAATATGTGTGTGTGTCTTCATGTCTGTGTGGGTATGCACCTGTGAATCAGCATGCGGAAGCCAGAAGACAATCTCAGTTAGCATTCTCAAGAATGCAATCTCTTTTTATATTGGGTCTCTCACTGGCCTGGAGCTCACCAATCAGGCTAGACCAGGAGCCAGCCAGTCCCAAGAGTCTTTCTGTCTCTCCCTCTTCAGTGCTGGAATTACAAGAATATACCATAACACGTAGAATTTTTACAGGGGTTCTTTGGATCAAACTCAGGTACCCATGCTTATGAGACAAGCATTTATCAAGTGATCTATCTCCTTAGCCTCTAGGTCTTTGGTTTTTACATCATTCATTATTTCTAATTCACAGAAAAATAGCAAAACAATTTGATGAAGACTCAGAAGCAAGAATGAAATTGAATAATTATCTCAAAATTCAGAAAATATCAAAAGTAGAGTGAACTGAGTCAAGACAGATGCATTTCCATCTACCAATTGTGGCTATAGTTCATATTTCACAAAAACTACAGCTATTTTGAAATGTGAATATAATGGATAGGTAAAATTTACAATCTTAGGAAACTTCAATTAACAGATTCATGCATTCCTTCCTGGTGAACGTATGATATCATTTGAAATATTTTTTCCAGTATTCTCATAGTTACCGGCCAAGAGTTGACATCACAGACGTGTTACCAACCACATGAACTATGCATCAAAGGGCCCCCGAATGCCATAATAGGCAGTCATTGTTTTGATGGCAATGCCTATCATTATCTGATGATTCTCAGATGATCAACTTCCATGTCTAGAATTTGAATGAGGCTCTAATGTAGGGAAAGCTATAACAGTGAGTGTTTTCATTCAGTCTGGCCCAAAATGGGCATTCCAGAAGAGAGGAGAAAATTCTTAGTATCCCTGAATGGCTAATGCTTCCCTGTCTTGCAGAAAATTTTTTTTTAATTTAACCTCTTCTACTTTTTTTTAAATATGAGTGAAACAATGTACCCATCAAGAAGATATGTTTTTCCTCCCACTCTCAATAAAAAGTTCTAGGTGCCATTTCTAAACTACAGTAAAAGACGTAAATCTATAAGTGCACATAAAATACATTAGTAAATCGAATATAATGATTTAGTTCACTTAAGACAGTGATTTCTGAAGAGTAATAAGGAAAATCATGTTATTGGCCATTCCAATGGCCAATGTTAAAGTGATACTCATTTCCTCTAGTTCAGCAGAGAATTTAAATGTTTCCTTTTCCATCTTCGGGTGAACAACTTTGTTTATATCTGTTTTTCCTCACTGCAAAATATTTATGGGACTATGATTTTTAACCACAAAACACCTCTCAGACTATGATAAGAGAGTAAGGAATTAAGGACTTAAAGATATACATGAAAGATGAATCTTCTATTCAGGGCTAAAAATGTTGGTAAAATATGATTATATAAAAAGATAAACACAATAGGTGAACCTTCAAGAAAAAGCTAAACAAAGTTGATAAAATATGATTATACAAAAAGATTTTGATGATTTTTTAAATGATATTTTTAATGACTCAATGACATTTTAAGTCACTGCAAAACCCTAAGGATCAATTCTGCATACCTCTACTTACCTAAATTTGGTATGAATATATCTAATTCAAATTTTAATGTACTATGTTTTGAACTTTGGTTCCCCTGTGTGACGCTATTTTTCAATGTCTGAGTGATGGTGAACTGTCCATATGAAGTTGGGAGAAGTTAGAGGGATCTACTTTTTTGTTCTCCTTCAATCTGACATCATTTTGTACACACACTATTCCTTTGGATACTCAAGGCCTATAAGAACAAATCAGAAAACAAATCTGACCCAGTGAAGCAAGGTTTCTCCTCGAAAGAAATACAGTTTCATGGGTAGAAGGAAAAAGACTCTTGGTATTTTTTTCTCAGAGAGATATACTAAAGCTGCTCTGACAGGTCTTCTCAGAATGAGAATTGTGGATGGAGTGTAGGACAATCAAGGCAGAGAGAGTAGCATAAACCACATCTACAGAAAGAGAAACCACGGCATGTTTGACACACCTAAAGTCAAGGCCAGATAGGATATAAATGTGGCTGAGACAGAACATAGAACTAAATACCTTGAAGCATCATTGGTAGATGGTAACTGCTGAGAGGGGGATGAATTGCTGGCCTTCATGGTTTGGCATGAGTACCGTGGCCAAGATATGCTGCCTGAACTGAAAAGCAGTCTTGCCTCTGTTTCCCTTCAAGTCAAAGAAGTATTAAGACACTGTCCCTTTTTCAGTCCTTGATGTTAACCGTAATTGACTTGCCACCCTTCTTGATTGCCCGTATCCATTACTAATGACATATTGAGTCCTCTAGAGTTTGATACGGGAAACTTCATATGAAGTCAGTCATTCATATACAGGAGACCCTGAGATTTCCACCTTTAACTCCAAATTCAGCAATTATAAAAGTGGACTGACTCCACTCTTATTGGTCCTCCACTCGTCTTACGATAGCCCTCATTTATAGAATAATTTTTACTGTATGAAGCTTTGTCCTAGGTACCTAACACATTCCTCCATTAAATCCCACAGTATACCCATTGATAAAGACACCAATATTGACTACTATTTACAGATGAAAGAGTTAAAATCTGCTGCAAAACAATTTGATCAAGGTCATTGTCAATGAAAGATGGAGCCAAGCTAACTATATTCCTTCCCATTACCCTGTAGTCTATCATGAAGTCTTTCAGTTAGAGTCACTTAAAGTCACCCAATAGCTCATGCCAAAAATCTGAAAATAATAACACTTGTTTTTCCTTACAACCTAAATGTAAAGTGTCACTAAGCTCTGAATAAGACTTCTAACCAGTTCTTCATTTATGAACTCCTCTGTATTTTATCACTTTCTCTGAAAACTACCATTCCTTTTATCAACTCATGTAACAATAATAATTTGTTGACACTGATAAGGAAATTTCTTGATGAAACAGAGAGACAATTGTAGTAAACCAAAACCAATCAAAGTGCAGAGCTGATGAACCCAATTGCAATGGCTACAACTACAAAACACTCCTGCACCTAACACACTGAGAACACTGTGGAAGAGATTACAGAAAGATTACAAGAGTCAGCAGATCAGGGAGTTTGTTTTGAGTTTGTGTCTCCCAGTAATGACAGCAGCTATACCCACAAAGCCTCACAATATTACTACACAAACATGAACTGAACAAAGACAGAAACAATAGACATACCAAAATGGACAGGGAAGGACCATAAGGCCTCAAGCTTACACAAAGAGCTACAAACAACTGAAAAATACTGAGAGTGGAAGAAATAGTCTTCTCCAGGGAAGAGCACATCAATTGGCTATCCAAAACCAAATGACCAGTCCTGGAAATATACATATAAGTAACGTCGCATAGGCTGAGCATGATATATTTAGAAATACATATGTATATATAGATACACGCATAATGTAACAACAATTAATGAAAACAAAGGCCATGAATTTGAAAGAGAGCAAAAAGAGAAATGTGTGAAGGGCTAAGAGGAAGGAAAAGGAAAGGAGAAATGATGCCATTATGTTATAATTTTAAAACTAAAAATATGTAAAAAATATAATTTGTTGAAAAGGAAACTAATTTCTTACTTCAAAAATTTCTAGGTCATATTTGTGTGTTGAGCACTTCTCCAGGAACTGGAATAATACAAGAGATTCAAACAATTTCCCCTTTCAAGAACAAGCATCAACTCGAGAAGAAGACACAAACGGTCAAAACAATATGCAAGTAACATATTGTAGTAACGAGGTCTGGGGAGTTTGCTCTGCTGTGAAGAGCAAAGGTCCACTGCTCTTAAAAATGACATCGGTTCAATGTCCAGTGCTAACAACTGCTTGTAACTCCAGCTCAAGGAGAGATTGGATCCCTCTGGACTCCTTGGAGCCTGCTTCTCTCTATCGAATTTTTTTTTTTTTTTTTTTTACCCAGCATCATTTTAAGGTGTGCCAGTGTAACAAGAAAACTGAAATAGAAGAGAATACTAAGAAGCAGAAGGACCTATCCTGTGTTTTCTTCCTCTTTATCAGGGCAGAATTGAAGAAAACAAAGCACTTTACTAAGTAATCTGCTGCAGCTGGGATATGTTTACATAGTATTACACAAGAAGCATGAAGAGTGAGCAAGGAGGGGCAGTCTCAGTGGCCAGCATTAGGTGGTGGGGTACCTCACATCACTTCATGGAATTTCCACTTTACTGGAGAGAAAGCCCAAACATTGAAGTCAAGACATTGCGGTCGCCCACCTGTGACGAAGATGGGATGCAAGCTAGGACATTCTGAGACCTACCACATGTTACCACTGCCACGTTGATACACACACAGTCTTATTCAAGATACAGAATGAAGCTGGCTATTGCAATAGGCTGTCTTCTGCTAAATTTTAATTAACTGTATCAAGGCTGTGGCAATGATATTGCAGAGTATCCTGAGGAAGAATAAGTTAGATTATTTAGAGATAATGAGTCATTCGTTTTAATGATATTTGAAAAATAATAAAGTTATCCTGTGTTTCAAAAGGAACTTTTGCATAGCAGTTAGCTACTGTGCTTTTACCCTCAATTTCAGGAAAGAGAAAGGAAAGATAGAAAGAAAGAGAGAAAGGAAGAAAGGAAGAAAGGAAGAAAGAGAGAAAGAGAGAGAGAGAGAGAGAAAGAAAGAGAGAAAGAAAGAAAGAAAGAAAGAAAGAAAGAAAGAAAGAAAGAAAGAAAGAAAGAAAGAAAGAAAGAAGAAATGCAGGAAGAAAAAGAGAAGGGCAGGCAGCTGCCTTTGTAGGCAGCCTTGATAGAACGAAAGAAAGGAAGAAATATACACAGGCCTTTTAAGCTTTCCAAAGCTTGGCGCGCAAGAGCTGATAGTACGCTGGACTAGTGTCTCAGCTCAATATCCTCAGACCCAATTTCTCCGAACAATGTTCTTCTAAGCAATAACAAACCAACCAACAAACCAACCCACCAATGACCAAGCAAACAACAACCAACCAACCCTGGCTCTCTGGACTTCAACCCTTATATACTCCGTGCAAAAGTTCCCAGAAGTCCAAGCTGCACACAATTACAAAGACAAGCTACATGTGGCAAAACAGCTGAATGTAACCAAATTATAGCCACCAGCAATGAACAATTCAAATCAAACTCATTATCATCCACCACACCTGGGACGGGAACAAAAACATAGTCCGAACACCGCTTAGAGTTTCAAAGAAACCAAAATCACAAAGCTCTTTCAACTGTCTGGCTACATTTTTGAATCATTATTACAAACTATTCTGATAAATCACTATTAATAAATAAATTACTCTCACAATATATTTCTCTGTATTGTTTGCTAGGATACATTCCATATAGAAAATGTTTAGTACATTTATTATTATTCTAAATCTATAGATGCTTTTAACATCTGCACATCTTAAAAATGACTGAAATTGGGTATGTCCTCAAAGAAAGGTTATACATGTATTTGAGTTCCATGTGACATAATAACTAAAGCAATGTCTGCATATCATGAAAGAGATTATTTCAAAGTCATGGTAACTTTTGAGCAATTGCTAAATCATATGATTGGTTCACAGTTATTTTGATCTGATTAGAGTTTCAGAGACCACCCACTGGCAAATCAGGCTAAAATTGGGGAAAAGACAATAAAATATTTGCTACAACTAGGCATTAAGGCATTTAGGACCATTTCTTAACAAAATCCCAATTACCTGTGGGAAATTTTTGGCATTTATTGACTTAAATGATCAATTTCCAAACTCTTCTCTTTAACATTGTTCAACACAAGTAATTCTTGGCGCTGCTTTATTTTACAGATTTGGTAACATACCAGGTATACAGTACTTAACAGTGTAATGCCTAGGAGTGCAACAGACAGGACTAATCTTTTCATTCCCCATTTTCTGACAGCCTAAATTCTGACACTTTTAGTCCAATGACTATGCACTCCTAACATAGGAACATTGATATCATCGTATTACATTTCCAACTGCCCCTCAGATTTGGTCCCATGCCATCGATAGCTGATTTCTGCCAGAATTATATCTACAGCTAGTTATTACAAAAGATAAATATGTTCAAAATATATGTTAACCTGTGTATATAACATAATGATATTTTAATTTAATTTAAATGAATTAAAATATCTATTGCGCTAATTTCAAAATCATAAAAAATAGGCCCTTAAAATAACTCATTTAGAACTTTTGATTCATCTAAAATTTTGTATAATCAAAAGCCTTTACACAAAAACTATGTGGGGCTTAGGTAACACTCATAATGATTTTTTTTCTAAATTGACTTTCTGTAAGAACTGTGCAAAGGATTTATTATTGTATTTAAGTAGTGTCTCAAGGTATAATATTTTATGGTCTATTAAGCATAACTTTCAAGGACCTTAAACACAACTAAATGAGGTGGAATTACTATTAACTTGTCTTTTAGGTTTCCAAGTGCCTGGGCTCTTCTAACCAGCTATATCCGGAATAGTATTTTATGACAGCTCATGATTTTCTATGTTGAGCTTCCTTGACTTAAAAATTTTATGAGATTGAAATGTGGTCTCTGAGATGGTGCCCGAATGTTGGGTCATTATTTTCCACCTTTTAAGAAATAATGTCTCAGCAGGCTGTATTTGAACCCCCTGAGCTACAGAAGGTGTTAACAGAGTTGTTAATTAACCTCAGTCTGGAACCCATTGTGAAGAATCTCAGAAACCTGGAACAATGGACAAGCACTATTTAACTGACAGCCTGGAAGAAAAGGCTGCCTGGTAATGATATAAATCCAATGCTAGCCAACATGAATATTAGGTAGGAAGACATGCAAATACGAAACTAACAGGTGATCAGGAAAAGGAGTAAATTTGCATAAAACCAACTGCTATGAAAATGGATAGAAAGTCAGTCTGGTTGGAACAATTGCTCTCCACACACTTGAACATAAATTAGCAATAACATAAACTTCAGAGTGCATTTCTCTTACATCCAAACTTCTAGTTAGTTAGAGCTAATTAGATTTCTGCTTTGCTTAATTTTACATATTTATTATTTGTTTGTTTTGTTTTTCAAGACAGGGTGTCTCCGTTGTAACTCTGGATGCCTATGACTCACTCTGTAGATCAGGCTGGCCTTGAACTCACAGAGATCCACTGGTCTCTGCTGGGATTAAGGCATGTATCCCCACCGCTCAGCCCAAGATTTTTTTTTTTTTAAGAAAATCCACAAGAATAGAGATTTTATTGCTTTCTTTCATAAGCATAAACAAATGAATGGAATTTTAATCAGATATCAAGGGGAGAAAGATAACTTACTGTGCCCAATTGGTCTGAGAAACTGCAAAGCTGACTATTACAATTAAGCACAAACAAGAAAACAATTTCTCAAGTTCATGAAAACATGTTGATGAGACTCCTTAGTTGTTGCTTCAAATAAATCTCAACTACATCAAGAATTTCTCCTGAGAAATTGTTTACAAAAGGAAACTCTTTCTTGAAAAATCAAAAATGAGAGAGAAAGAGAGAGAGAGAGAGAGAGAGAGAAGAAAGGAAGTAAAGAAAGAAAGAAAAGAAAAGAGAAGAAAAGAAAAGAATAAAAGAAATGCAAAGATGCCCTTTAAAAATATGTGATTTTTGACTGTGTATGCATGAGATCTGACCAAGTCTAGAAAAGATCCCTTGTGGCATTTTATAGGCTCCAATGTTCTCTAGATTTTGTTGATGATTTTGAAACCAAGTCATGCAATGATAGAAAGAAATGACAAAGATTATGAACCTATAAATATTATAATGCTTAGGTCCTGTGTTTTAACCATGTGAAAGTTAATGGGATCCATCTGCAAAGATGTATTGTTAAATGGTGTATTTCCTTATGGCCATCTTTACACCAGAGACTACAGCATGCGTAATAATTAACGGTATCAAGTGTAATGGGGCATACATTGTAGGCAGGTCATATAAATATTTATAGTTAGTATTTTGTAGAACTATAAAGAGAAATTGGATTTATTTTCTTTTTACTTTATTACCTTGGTAACAAAGCACTTTCCTTCAGCAACAGGCTAAATAAGTTACCTTCTGTGATGGATAATCTTCCTTGTCAACCTGACAGAATCTAGAACCATACCATTGAGCATGCCTGTAAAGTTTTTTTGTTTGTTTGTTTGATTGATTGATTGGTTTTCAGGAGAGATTGAACTGAGCAGGGAAGGGAAGAACCTCCTGAATGTGGGTGGACCATTCTACAGGCAGGAGTACAGGACTGGATACAAAGAAATAGAAAGCCAGCTAAACACCAGGAGAGTCACTGTGACCAGTTACCTCATGTTCATACAGACAGAACTAGAGGTGTTCTCACTACCAATCCTTCCCTGCCATGATGGACCACACCCTCTGAAAATGAATGAGCATAACTAATTCCTTCTCTTCATTATTTGCTTTGGTTAGATATTTTGTCTATTATTTTCTTGGTCCTTTTCCTTACCTGTTATATTTTGAGTATACCTGGATTTTTATTTTATCCACAGTTCTTCTTTCTTTAATATAATTCACTTATTTTTATTTTATATGCATTGGTGTTTTGCCTACAGGTATATGTGTGTGAGAGTGTCAGATCCCTCTAGAGTTACAGACAATTGTGAGCTGCCATGTGGTTGCTAGGAACTGAACCCAGGTCCTCTAAGAGCAGTCAGTGCTCTTATCCGCTGAGACATCTCTCCACTCCCTCATCCACAGTTCTTATTGAGGAACATTAGTTGGGAATCAACCAACCCACAGTTGTTCTTGAAACTCCACAGGATGGGTTAGAAATTGCCCATATAATGGCAGAGTAGGGACAGCCAGAAGTGGCAATTAGGCAACTATATTAAAGACAGGAAAGCTAGGAGGTTGATAAGGGAAAGAGATAAAGGAGAAAGAAGTACTGATGAGAGCTTCCTCCAACCCTGAAACGTTAGAGAACAGAAATAATGAGCGTAACAAGGCTTAATGAAGATGAGAAGGAGATTGAAAGCAGAGCACTGAGAAAGCACCAAGATGTGAATGTCAACCTCAGTGTGATAACATTTCCAGGGAAAAGATAATAGCTCTTTCTCCTCACAGAGCCTCCTTGTGTCCATCATTAGCTAGACTATTTGGGAAATGGCAGTTGCTTTAATTCAATTGGATGATGAGGAAGCTTAAAAGTTCATCTATTGGAAAGAGTCAGTACACTGTGCAAAATGTATTTTAGACACTAAATAATATGTAACAACAGATTTATATCTCACAGAAAGAATTCCAATGTTCTTGGAAAATATAAGGACAATAAGGACAAACCTGGAGATCATACAAGTATAAATAGATATATAATATATATTATACACACACACACACACACACATACACACACACACACACACACATATATATATATAGACATTATAGGATTTGGTAGTAAATATGTGTATATATATATACACACAAACATAAGATTTGGTAGTTCAAACATGTTTTGTTGTAACACAATTGAGAAAAAAAATACCATACATATCTGTTTTTTTTCCAGATATTTTAGAATCTTGCAATCTTTATGACAAATACCTATTAATATATTCTAATTTGAATATATATGTCTGAAAGATATGTTTCTTGTAACTTATAAAACATCATTTACATATTACCTCATTTGACTTTCAAAAGGTTCCATGAACTTGGAAGAAGATATTAATTTCCTTTCTAAGTTCACTTTCTGGACTCTTAAGTATATTCATAATGATCTCAACCATATTCTTCAGTATTTGTTTTGTTACCAAAAGTCCTTTTGTGTAATAGAACAATAATTAGTGTATTATAAATAAAGGTTTTTCTCTTCTGACTTCATACTTCCTATAATCTCCAAGATACTATATCTATAAATCCTAAGAATATAATTGGGTGTGCTGGATCAGAAATTAGTCATACTTTTGCTGCAGCACCAGTGGGGATGCTGTGTTACTCATTCATGATGGTATCTATTAAACAAAATACTCCCTTTAAAGCATCTCAAAGTATTTTTATTGAACTACTGGCTGTCTTCCAGAAGAATAGACCCATTCCAAGAAAGTGTTCTGAGACGCTTGGTGGTTTTATTTGTAAGTAATTTTTCTCCAAATGACCCTTCAATTTTTAGAGTATTCAAATCAAGGATACTCTTGCTAAACAGTCTCAACATGACAAACCCACACAAATTCTCCCAATAGACCCACTGCAACCTGACTCCTTTCCTACCTTGCCGTTTATATTAGGGCAGACAATAGTCAGAGCAAAGGCATCTGTTTCTGAGCTTTCTTTCTTTTGAAAAACAAGAGGCTTAATCTGTGCAATATCCCAAGATTAGAGACCCAAAGAAGATCTCAGCTTAAAATGTACAGTCCTTTTGCTTATATTTTAAAACAAGTCCAATTTCAAAAGTAGGTTTCTGCTGGACAATGGTGGTACACGCCTTTAATCCCAACACAAGGGAGGCAGAGGCGGGTGGATTGCTGTGAGTTCCAGGACAGCCAGAGTTACAACATAGAAACTCTGTCTTGAAAAAACAAAACAAAGAAAAAAGTAGGTTTCCTTTCTGTTAGAAACACAGCTCTTAAATGCCTCATACACAATGTTCAAATTAAAAAAAAAATGTGTTAGAACATTAGCTGTCTACTCGCAATATTTTAAAAATTTTATATAGTGATTCAAACACAATATAAAGGAGAGGTGAGAGAAAGAGAATGCATGATGAATTAACATGTATTCATTTCACTTTGGAAAAAGAAAGCCATGACCTCATGTAGCACATTTAACATGTATAAATGCATGCTTGTATGGGTGTTACATGAGAAACTCTCATTTCAAAAGGAAATTTCCTACTGTTCTTATAATATTTTAAAATGATAATTAACTATTAACAAATTGGAAACCAAATAAAAATAGTAACTTTCCAAGATGTACCTGATAATTGGATTCTTGGGAATTTCAATATACAGTAATATCATAGTTAAAAGATCCTTTATTTATAAACTTTATTTATATCCTTTATTTATTTGTATTCATAAATCTAAGAAACATAAACAGGTTTAATCACTTGACATAAAGCTGGAGAGATTTATAGTAATTGAGATACAAGGCTGTTTTCTCCATGTAAAACTGACACATGGAGTTGTCTTGTAGACCTGACCCCACTAATAAATGCCTATCACTGTGACCAGCAGAAACTTCTCCATAGATTTCCAAAATACCCATGGGTGAACACCTGCCCTGTTGAAACCTAGCAAAAGAAGGCTTTTTATGGAAAGCCAACTGACTTTGACTCCCCTTGGTATTTTCTGGTTCAAAGGAAACCCCCCCCCCCCAGCTGCTCACATTAGAGGAACACAGCTCTAGAAAACCTAACTTCCCAGTCCCTGGCTCTGGCTCTGTCATGGTAAACATCCGGATCTTAATCTTATGGGTAACTTGTTCTGTTTATCTTTACCCTCAACTTATAAACCCCACGAAGCTCAAGAGGAATCTGTCTATTGGACCTTGTGTCCTTAGGGTCAGACCTGTACTAACCTAAAGGAAGAAATTCAACCATAAAGAGATATTAGTAAAGAAATGAAGAAACGAATTTATATCCTTTCACAACTCATGTGTTACACCTTTGTGTCGTTTGAGATGCTTAGATATTGATCTCTGAGTTTGTATATCGGTTTACTGAGCTATTATGTGCATCCTTAAAAATCTAAGGAAACAAAATAGGGCTAGGGAGATGATTCAGTGGGCAATGTTCTTGTCATGTAAGCATAAGGACTGGAGTTCAGCATCCGCATAAATGTCAGGTGAGAAGGGCAGCCTGTCTATCTTCCCAGTGCTTGGAAGGTGGGGGACAGGGGATCCCAAGAGAAAATTTGCTAATTAGAATAGCTGAATTGAAAAGGTCTGAGTTCAAGTGAGGAGATTCTGCCTCAATATAAAAGGTAGAGAGCAATTGAGAAAGACACACAATATTAACTTCTGATATCTGCATGTGTGTATGTGCCATACTTCAACACACACACACACACACACACACACACACACACACACACGTATGTACACATATATAAACACATTCACCCACCAGGAAACAATAAAAAAAAATGGGAGAAACAATTAGGAACAGTCAAAGTAAGTAGGCAGTGCTTCTTATCTAATGATCTCAGTATGTGTTCAGGAATACTAGTATAGAATTTATATGATTTTCAGATTCTTAATAGTACACTGGATAAGGAATTGAGTAGTTGTAAAAGCATCTTTTAAAAGTTCTGAATGACTTTATTATGATCTGTCACTAAACATAGCTTGACACACACACTTAGGACAGCTCATCTTAAAAACAATGATCATTGACATGATTTCCACATAATATGGTACTTTCAAACTTTCTCATGGTGAATATTTAATTGTTTTTGTATATTCCATTTCATTCTACCAGAAATGTGTGGTATATATAATCAACTAAGCATTTCTTCTTTTAGAAAACATTGAATAGGATCTTTTTATTTTCGTCTTGGAAATAACTAAAATCAATTAAATCGGAACTCAAGATGACTAAAGGAATAAAATCTCTAAATGTTATAATACAATTTAACTATTCAAATGTATCAGCAAAACCAGAGCCTAACCAAATGATCAATCATCTTTTCTGCTTTTCCAGATGGCTGCAGTCCCATCTTTGAGAATAATTCAGTGTTCACATCTTTGTTAGTTAATTGTACTGGATTACTGTTTGGCAATCAACCAACTCCTTGGCCTAGGGGCAGATCATTTTCTTTAATGATTCATCACCAAGACCTTACTAGCATGATAGCATAGATTACAATGCTACTGAGAAAGTGAAAAGCTGAAATTCAGCCCATCCTACCAGCAAGGAGTGTCACTTAATTAACAGACTACTTAGGCGAAGGGAAACAAAATGCTTGATAAAGACCAACAGCAGATTAAATCAAATACCAAATTGAAAAATGTTTTTTATCCCTTTCACTTATTACAAAACCATTTGTTATCTACTTTAACTCGTCTCTCCAATACAACAATTTAACTTAAACCTACAGGAATGACTTCGGCAGTTGATGAAGCAAAAACTCATACCAGTTTACGGGTTCAAGTTTGAGTAGTTTTACTAAGCTTAGGCAAAAAAATTAATTAATGAATTAATATGTTTCAGTGCAAATACCTAGATAAAAGTAATAACTTCTAAAAGTTCTTCTTAAAATACTAATTTCTTTTGTGTAAAAATACTGAGTCACACTTCATACTTATACAACTGAAAAAGTGATTTTAAAGTATATTAATGTATATTAAGTATACATGCCTAATTGTATTTCTCATTAAAGCCTGGAAGAAGATTGGAGAAAGTTAACATTGAACATCAGAAAACAGGAAAGGTGCCACAGATCTCACATCCACACGGCCAAACTCATAAGTTGTTAACAGGATAGAACTAAGGGTGACATTTACCTAGAAAACTAATCATAGCCTAGGGGAACAAACTCTCCACTACTTGAAATTGAGACTTGTAAAAAGATTTAGAAATCATTTGTACATTTTGCTCATGTTTCTCATTCCTAATGCAGTTTGCAAGAGTGACTTTGAACACGGTGACACTGAAACCCCTTCAAAGTTCAGCTACCATCTGTGTCTCTGTGTCCCATCAAGTGTTTCAGTGCCTGTTTCTCCCATCTCATTGTCTTGCTGTAACTTGCTCATTTCCTGCCTGCTTCTTAGAAGAGCTCCATGAATGAGAGGGCTTTGTTCCTGGCTTTGTGTCCTTAGCACTTACAACAGTTTCTGGCTCATAACCGGAGGACAATGTACTTATTTTAAACTAATGAATGCTATGCTATGAAAAACTATTTCTGTGGACTAATCATATTCAATAGATACAAATAACAAAACACAATACAAATAACAAAAAACAGATACAAATAACAATCACAAAAGAAAACTCAAGTCTGTGAGGTCAGAACCTAAGAAGACTTAACTTCTCCAACTACCAGTAGGAAATTCATTGACCTAAAGTCGCCCACTGGCTCAAAGGTGTCTTACATGAAGAAGTCTCTTGCTACACTAAGAATCCCTTCATTTTGAGGGGCATATTTTAGTGTTCTATCCTTGGCCCTAGCCTTTAATGTCCCTGCTTTCCTGAGATCTTTACAGCCTGTTTGTTGTGAACAGGAGTTCCAGATATAGTACCTTACCTCTGAATCAAGAGGCAGGTAAACTCTGCTCAATTAGTTGTATAATCAGGAGCAAAACATTTACCTCTCTTTAGTTTCTTCCTTGTCTACCAGTCAAGGGGAGAGACAGAATGTATAATAGTACTTACTTGGGTACAAACTTGAACAAAGGGCCCTCCAATCTGCCACTATCACCTCACTGTTGGTCAAAAGTTTCCTAACTGTCAATGACAATCAGAATAAAGCCCTCTGTGAACAGGTAAAATCTGTCATGGGGAAGCTGTCTTTGCAGACTTACCTCTCAGAGTGCAACAAGTCTCAGTGAACTAGTCAAACTCCCAGATGTCTCCATTCATTCCCCCTCCCTGCACATTTCCTGACTTTTTTTCTTTGACACAGGTGTCACCTGCTTCAGCAGTCACATGTCCTTCACACTTGCCATGATACTGACTATTCCTTGCCTACCTTCTACTATGGGCCATGAAAATGTTGTGAACATCTGTGTGTGTGGTACTGTGGGGGCCCAGCCTGGTACCTTGTAGATGTCTAGTATCATGTAATAAGGTTTGCAGGATGAATAAATTATTGCCTGGAAATCCCTGCCTGATAGCTATTCAAGTTCATGAATTAAGAGTTGGCCCTTATGTGTATTAACTAAACATGAATATATCATGGTAAATTCTTTCACCATTATTGGAGAAATAAGCCATGCTGTGGTCAATTAAGTAAATGCAAAGGAAAATATGATATTAATTTGGGGGTATAAAACAGTCATAATAACTTTTTTTAACTCGTAATTTTCTATGGGTTTTCTTCACAATGGATATATAAGAACATTTGTGGGGTAAAAAAGAAAAAAAAATCAAGTTCATAAATATGCATGCACTAAAGACTATATAGTTACATAGCTGAATAATAAATTAGTTCTTTGTATCTTGTAAATAATTGGGTGAAAATCACAGCAACATCTACTCAAAAACTGATAAATGTTTGTCCGGAGCATAATAGTAATAATATCAGGGAAGTAGTTAAAACTTTAGCAATTTAACTATTTGAAAAGTTGAAAATAGATACTACACAAACTCAAATTGCAAAAATATATGTTTTGTAGAGCATATAAATAACAAGAGGAATCTTGCTAATGCAATGTATGAGATGATACATTCTTCCCACTTTTCTTCCATTCATCTATTTCTTACTCCTGAAGTCAGATGTACTATCCAGTAAAGAAAATATATGTGACAACATGCAATGCTTTACATTTCAGCAAGTGAAATTATCCAATAGTATGGGGAAATAGCATATACCTAGTAAAATAGGAAGTGAATAGGTAATGATTGGGAAAAAGAAAATGAATAAGCTGGGAACATAGCTCAGTAGCATGGTTGCCTAGTCTGCACGAAGTCCTGGGTTCAATCTACAGCACTGCAGAAAATGGGGCATGATAGCAAACATTAAGGCATATTCCTGCAATTTTATCACTCAGGATGTGCAGGCAGGATAATCGAATGTCAGAAGTTTAAGGGCAGCTTCCCTAAGTAGAAGTACAAGGCCAGCTTTTCTCAAAACTAGAGTGAGGGGGTTTTGGAGGGATGGGCCAGCAGTTAAAAATGCTTGCTCTTCTTCTGAAAACCCAAATTCAGTTTCCAGCCCCTAAGTTGGGTGGCTCACAATTGGCTGTAACTCCAGCTCTAGGGGATCTGATACTCCCTTCTGGTGTCTGTGGGCACTGGCAAATACATGACATATGCATGCGTGCGCGCACACACACACACATAATTTTTTAAATCTCCAAAAAGGAGCAGAAATGATAATTATATTGTTTAGTAAGCCAACACAAACATGATTCAAGCACATCCTTACATCATGTCCTTCATGAGACAATGACCTCAATGAACACTATTCATTTAAGATTTCATTGAAAGGAATTGATTTGGGTATACACCTTCTCTCTGAAAACAAAACATCAACAACAAAAAACAAACCACCAAGCAAAAAAACAACTCAGAATTGCAATGAAAAGGTTGATGGTGATATCATCAATCAAGGAGGATACAATCACCATGACTGACTGAGGAAAATGACCTTGTTCACAATACTCCTTTACCATAAGAGATCACTACAACAATGCTGACCTGACTCCGGAATATCTGGGATGGCAGGCAACAATCGACACTGTTCACTACTGAAAAAACAAAACAAAACAATAAACCTCAAAAGACAAGTACAGCTAATCATACAAAACGATAGACGACTTCAACATTCACAAACTCTCCTCAAGTAATTACAGTAACCTCATGTTATATAAATAAATATTCAATCTTTCAGGCAACGAGAGAACACAAATCACCAAATACTAGGTATAATTTTTAATATATTAGGTTACTCATTTGTATCATATATTAGTTATACCAATGTTATCCAAGATTTACACTATCAATGGCATCCTGATGCCAGTCTATAATTAAAAAGACAGAAATGGAAAATGGATACTGATTTGTATAGATAGCAGTCATAGCATTATGGCATCAAAAATAGCATAAAAATTACATTGCATGCAAGCTAAGTATTAAAAGAATCGAATTCATCTATATAAGACAAATGCTTATGTGAAAAACTATGCAAATCGATGAATATACAATTTAGTAATGAGTGCAAAAAAATGATCTCAATATTAAGGAACTACAAACTAAAAATAATAAGCAGAGTTGTTTATTACTAGAATAAATGAATAATTCGGGTAGGGATCTTCTTGAGTGTTGACAGTATGATGTAAACAAATCTACACCTCTCAAGGGAAATTTAGAACATGGGTTAAAGCATATGCATAACCAATAAATTATCTTCCTAGGAAATGTTCAGAAAAAACAATGTAGAGTACTCGACTGCACAATAGTGTAACTAAGGATGACGACAGAGCATTGTGTATCCCAGAGACTAGAAGAAAAGAGGTTCATAGGCATAGACGATAGTGTGTGCTTAGCATTAGTAGGCTACATGTTGAATGTTGAATAGTCTCAACACAAAGAGCTAACAAATGTCTGATGTTGATAAATTTACCCTGGCTAGACTATTACAAAAATGTGTGCATGTATGAAAACATCACATGATAACTGACAGATACATGCACTTATTAGTTGTTTCATAAAATGAAACTAATAAAAGGAAAACAACCAAGAAAATATAGTATAGAATGCAGCAAACAAATATGCTCCTAAGAACAATTGTTCACACCTTCTTATCTGAGAATTACATATAATATTTAATCTGTTTTAGTTCTTATATTACTCACAAAAATCACAATTTGTAAAAAACAGTCTTGGGATGATTAAAATAAGTTTTTTTTTCAGAATATAAGGAACAGAGTCAAGAATCCAAAACATGTTCCTATGATTCCAAAGTATTTTTGTTGTTGTTGTTATTTTTCAAGACAGGGTTTCTCTGTTGTAATTCTGGCTGTCCTGGAACTCACTCTGTAGATCGGCTGGCTTCAAACTCATAGAGATCCACCTGCCTCTGCCTCTTGAGTTCCTGAGTGCTGGGATTAAAGATGTGCACTACCACTGCCCAGCCTGATTCCAAAATCTTAATGACCAATTTATAAAATAATTATTCTCACATTAAAAAAATAAACTGTCCTAGGACAAAATATACAGCAACAGTGAGAGTGAACTGAGAAGACCCTGAGACCCCAAAAGAACCAGGAAATGTACTGCCACCAATAAAAACAGTGTCACCACAAAGATCTTTTGTAGTCACATCTTCTCAAATGAGGAAAAATTATATACATATATAAAACTTACATTCACATTATTGCCAACTAAAAATTGACATAATTTAGAGCTATAGTACACATAGTGAACTATTTCTGAATCAACCAACAATCTTCTTCCCTTGTCTTCATGAGAGCTGTTGATTTTTATGAACATCAATTCCAAATTCTAGCCATCATCAATTTTTCAAACTGGATTCCCATACCCTCAGTAGTACTTCAGTGAGGCCACCATTAAGGTTCAGAATGCTTTTTCAAAGAGCTACAATATTTACAGTAACACACACATTCACAGAGACACACTCACACAGACATATACACACACACACACTCACACACAGACACACAAAGCACACTGACACACAAATTCTGTTCTAAGTATGAAGAAAAGCCCTAAATGTTGCTCAGAGCTCACACCAACTTAGTGTTCTGGTGTTATCACCGGACCAACCGACCTTCACAAATCAGTCATGGTGGTCACCATGGTAGTAGAGTGAGTGTCATAGAGATGTAAAGCAAATTGAGTGCTTCCTTCTGTAAATCACAGCCCCAACCAGAATAGAAATAAAATCATTGACTTCAGGCAAATTACTTTTTTGTTTCATCTTTACTGTTATGTCTCCCTCTTACAATTAGTCAAAAAAATGTTAAAGGTAAGATAAGAAAGAACATAACTTTGCTAAGGATTTTTCCTAACTTCCATCAGTGACTGACATTATGGATAGCAAATAAATTTTAATTTGCCCACACCTACTGCTTCTGATGAACTGCCAAGAACACCATGCCCAAAGGGACTCTGAATGGCTGTACTAATTATATTAATTATGGATGTCTATGTGTAAGCTTAAGAGAAAGTAGGGTTTGCTTACAATTTGACTGTATTCTTTGCTGCCACTTAAATCTAATATATTTCGATCTGACTTAAATATGTTCTCAATTGTCATCTTCTTTCATAAGAACATAAACAAAAATATAAGTCTGGTGATGGTATCTTTTACTTCATATGAACTTAGTAATTGTGCTGAAAAAAACAAAACAAAGCTATAACACAGAGGTAAGAAGTACACAAAAGGATGTATCTAAGTAGTGAGCAGAGAACAAAACTCATAGCCTTCAAACCATGTGAGTCCAAGAAAGTAGATTTCTCTGTTTTTCAGAAACCTCTGAGAGGTCTTTTGTAGACAAAATAAGAAATTACTAATATAAGAGAATACAATAGATGGTGCTTTGAAAGATGAAACATTATTTTGCCATTTTTATTGTGCTTTTCATAGAATGCTTTCAAATGTTTAGATGAGTCCCCTAGCCCAAGGGGAAAAGAATGATGTGTAGATTGGATGACCCAGCTCCCCAACAGGTGCATCATGTGTGCAGATCCCTATTTGGCAGAGATTTACTGAGAACAACAGGTAGTAGGAAAATACAACAAAGATATTTTTCCAGAATCTATAGTACACTTTTAATATTAGGCTAACAAATGAGAAAGTAGAAAATGTCACAGGACATAGTTGAAAGGCAGGAGATAGAGGCTAACAGAGGGGCACCCCTCCCATCTGGCCTTAGAATAGTATGCACCCTACTTCTTTCCATGGTTATTCTGGGGATATGATTTGAATTATTTTACTCAAATATGAAAGGCTAAATCTAGACAACTGAATCCAGCATCTCAATGCTACTCAGACCATTCTTTGTTTGAAAATTTTTGACACTGACAGTGTCAATGGGACTTCATAGAGCCAGGGTAAGTTCCTGTAGGAAGTTTATGTGGTTTTAGAGTATCCATTCTAGAAGTCAATTCAGAAACTCTCTCCTTGGATGGGAGATAACCACTTGGGAAGGCTTTCTGGTAACTGCAAGCATCCCAAAGCCTGATGTAATCACTAACAGGTTAGCCTCTTGGAGTACAACACAGACCAACAGCAGAAGAATATGATGTCTACTCCTATAGAATTTTAAACATAGGACAAAACACAGTGTTTTTTTTCTTATCTGAATTAATGACACATTATTGGTTTGGTGAATAATATGAATGAGAATTAATATGCTTCCAGATATATGACATAGCTTAGAAATAAATTTGCTACTGACTCTGTACAGAGAGACTATATAGTCTTACAATGCAATCATCCACATGCAATATAATTAACCATCTATCAAAACATCTGAAAACACTGGCAAAATCTTACATTATTTTATTTGTACTGAATTAGTAATTAACTCAGCTCAATAAATCTGATTTTATCCCCAAAACACCTATCATAAGATAAACTGCATGTATTTGAGTAAAATGGAAAATAATTTTATAGTTTAATATATTTTATTCATTTCATTTATTTATAAAATAAGCATTGTAAAAAATGTGAAATCAGCTTCTCTTAGTTTTAGGACATTAGGCCACATTAGTAAATGGAATAATGACTTTCCACTCTGTTTCTTATAAATAATAGGTAATTCAGAATGTTCTAGACACTGAATGCTATCCAACATTTGGAGATTTTTGCCAATTAAGTAAGTTAATTAGGGTTAATAGATTTCATACTTCTAGAAATTTTGATTTTGGACAAGTTACTTGAAAAAATACTTTTATCTACAAATTGAAAAAGAGTTGACTTGCCTGGAGGTGGTGGCACACGCCTTTAATCCCAGCACTTGGGAGGTAGAGGCAGGCAGATTTCTGTGAGTTCAAGGCCAGCCTGGTCTACAGAGGGAGTTCACAACAGCCAGAATTACTGTGGAGAAATCCTGTATCCAAAAATATTAAAACAGAAAGAAAAAGGAAAGAAGGAAGGGAAGAAAAAGAGAAGGAAGGTGGGAAGGAGGGAAGGAGGGAGGGTTATGTTATAAAGGGGTGGCAGGCATGCCTATAGTAGTCATGGAATACAGTTGTCTGCAACTAACAGAATAAACCCAACATCACATTTCTTTTTTAAAAATCTTGGCTCTCTTGAATGAAGCAGTGCCTACAAAATTTTCTTCCATCACTAATTTCAGCTTGTTTTTCTAAGATATTTTTTAATCTGAATTGAAGCAGGAAGTGACAGTCATTTGTCAACTTAAATTCTTCTATAGATATAGACTATCATTGAAGATGAATAGTAGCTCTAAATGACATGAATTAACTTCTGTGTAAGTTGAAACAGAATCACTTGCATGTTTATGAGAAGGTATTTGAATAAATGAGCCAGTGGATTAAGATTTTTAAAATGATATTATTATATGAAATAGGCAGGTGTAAAAAGGACATGGTAAGCCTGGAGTAGAAGTTTTTATACTGCTCTAAGCTTGGAGTAATTAAAATTAAAGTTAAGAAAAACAAAGAATGAGAAATTACATAATTAAGAAAAGATGCTAAGTACAAAATTCCAAAGTCTGGCTAACTGGTAGAAACAAAAAAGATAGACAGTGGATTTATGAAGCAAATAGATAGAGGTTCTTCTAACAGAGAGAGAAAAAAAAAAGATAAAACTGATGTTGATCCATGAAGCAGTTAAAGAATGTCATGTTAGCTTTGACTTACAGACCTGAGACATATACAGAGAAATTAGGTAAATAAACCAATTATCGCACCTTGACTGAATGTCATATTTTAATGTGAAATAAAGATGTAGACAAAGGAAAGTTTACTATTTATTTTTTCAGGATCCACTAATGTGGTAAGCATTGTGCTAAGTACTCTAAACACAAAGAACTGAGGCAGAGATGCATGATGGGTATTTGGAAACAAAGAGTATATTCTCATTATTTTAAGCACAGTCTTAACCAAAAGCTTTAGGCTTAATAAAACAGGCCTCGTTTTTCTCTGTGGTATTTACAGTTATGCATTCTTCATGCAGATACGTCTTGAGAAATATATGGTAGAAAGGAATTTGCCAGATGCTGAAAATGTTGTTAGTCTTGGTTTTAGAAGTTACCATGAATCTAGTTATCTTTATTCTTTGGGAAAAAAAAGTGAATTGCAAGAAAAATGCAATCTCTATAAAGCCACAGCACTTGGGAGAGGTTTTTCTTGATTGTTGTTTTTCAAGACTTTGTAGAAAAGAAAATGTAACAGGTGAGTTTTTTAGGTAAAACTGACATGGCTTACAAATAACACAACTTGGTTAACTATAAGAGTCCTGTGGTCAGGTATTGACCACTCTATAAGATGTCTCCCATACCAAGGGCCCAGCAGAGGTGAGAGGACTCTGACAAAAGAAATTCATTAAGGTCAACTTAAATTACTTAAGTGTATTTTCTTAATATTAGTTTTCCTCTCAAACTCTATATCTTCATGTGTAAAGAATTTTAATTTTCTCACATCTGACTAGAAAATGGTATTTATAAATTCCTAAGAAAATAATCTTTAAACCAGTATTTATTTTACATATTTGGGACAAAAAAATTCTATCCAAAACAATAAAAGGTATGTTCTTCAAAAATATGAAGTTTTGAAAATTATGGTGATAGGAGGGTCGTGATTTAATTATCTGCTTAGGATCTCTACCATAATACAGAAAGGTGTTTTTGTTTGTCTTGTTTAGATTTATTTTTTAAAGGAATTTGTACATTAAACAGCAACACAACTTTGGATGGTAGCCAGATGAAAAAGTTTCTTGAGAAGCGAATCCTGCAAGAACGTATTACCACAAATCGCTCTCAAGGCTAAATGTGGTGCTGGACATTCTCAACGCTGTCCTCAGTACACTGGCTGCAGGAGCTTACTGTCCTCAGTACACTGGATATATGAGCTTACTGTCCTCAGTATACTGGATGCACAAGATTACCTCTCAGGATAGGTCAGTTCATTTGCCACCATTTTTTATTAGAAAAAGTACATTCATATTTTAAGAGTAAATAACTTTTATGATCATCTTACTCTTTGAAATTATTTGAATCTACAAAACTTTCTCAAGTTCCTATACCATTCTTTTTATCACAACTGTAACTGTTCCACATGTATTACATAAATATTATTTAGCAAAAAAGGCTAATTATCTCTAAGTATGTAGAAAGTGATCACCATATTTAGGTTAAAAAGATAAAATGAAAATGTATAGCCATATTTTAAAGACTGTGTTTCACTGTGAGGATGCCTTTCTGCAAATGCATGTTAATCACAGAATCAAAATAAACAAAACTATGTAAAGTTTGTAAAACAGGTGAGCATCTTTCCAAATATCACTTTTATTTTAGGGCCTTAAAAATGAAAACCCAAGTAAACACATAGCATAGTCCTGTTATGTGACATATCTATGATTCAGTACAAACCTATTATTTAAGTTAATCACCTCCAAAAGAAAACTAGATCCACACAAATAAGAATTACTTTTTCATACACATTTGGAAATTATTGTCATAATAATGTGCTAAGAACTAAAAAAATATCTTTTCAACAAACATCCATTTCTTCCCGCCATTGAAAATCAAGACGTAGGTCACCAGTATTGCTGATCAATTTCCAAGGCGCAAGGGTATAACAGTGAATTTGATACCATAGAAGATTGACTTTTTAGACTGCTTTTAAGAGATGAAGAGTTATTTCCTAGGAGACAGAAGAGAATTTCAGATTTCAAGGCTCGTCTAGGTGCTCAGTCTAAAAGTTCACATCACCATAGCTGCATCATTAAACACAGGAAATATGAGTCCTAGACTAGATTGGAAACCAGAAGGAAATTATTTTCCTAAACTATATTTCTAGCCCTATGTTCAGAAAGAAAGAAAGAAAGAAAGAAAGAAAGAAAGAAAGAAAGAAAGAAAGAAAGAAAGAAAGAAAGAAAGAAATAAAACAAAAGTATCTATATCATCTATATCTCACAAACCATTTAATAATGCATAGAAGGTACAGGGATTTACTCTACCTTAAGCTTTAAGTGGTGTGTACATCTTTAGCGGGGATGACTCCACCCACATAGTTGATGCATCACTAACAGCAAAGAAAGTCATAACAGAAAACCAAGCCTAAATCACATGGTACTGTCACAAGCATTGCATTTATAATGACCAAGGTATGGTCAGAAAAGTCAAAGAAAGAACATTTTTTGATGTTCAAATTTATAGCCCTTAAACAAAGAAAGGGTTCACTGTAGGCAGTCAGCCATTTTTTTTTTTTTTTTTTTTTTTTTACAAAAAGGACCTGAGTCTTTCCAGGAGAAAATCACAATGGCATTGAGGAAGATGAACCCTAGGGCTGTATGATTATCCAGCATACAGAGGGACACCAGCATCAACATATTGTAATCCTGACCTCTGGGAAACACTGAAATTAGAATCTCTGGATACTCCTGACTATTCCTAAAAGTACCTGTGTACAGCTATTTTGACAACACGACCATTACCAGCTAATGATAACTATGTCCTAAAGATAAAAATGAAACCAACAAAACTCACACATATGCTGCCTTAGTTAGTAACATGTCTTAGACCAGCAGGTAAAATAGGCTTAGCCTTGGGTTTGTTTCTGAGATCTCACTTGGCATGCTCAGATTCCTTCTACAGGACCACAGCTGGGAATTTTTACGTTTTCCTGATGAGACTCTAGATTAACTCAGTTACTCACTACTGAGTCTCATGTGTCCTAAAATATATTTAACTCAAAATTGTGATTGCGGGTGCCAGCCAAATGCCTGCAAAAGAACAAGTGCATTGACAACCAGTGTCAAAACAGAGTTGTGACTTGTCTCACATCTATCCTGCGTGTTTTTAGCATATAGTCTACAGTATGATATCTGAATGTGTAGAACGGGCTCAAGTGGTGGGTACACAGGTTCATAAGTGCCTTGTGAGGAATTCAGAGCTTCACTGGGGAATCCAACCAAGATTCAAGGAAGACTGAACTCTGAGACCGTGTCAGGATCAAACTTTATTATATTGCATCCTCTCAATTTTCCCTTTATTCTGAACATCCACATTTCCCTTATCTTCTCACAGTGCAAATGCAAGCAGTAAGTGTAAAAGATCTAAACAGCTTGAATCAAAATACAGCAAATATTTGAAAGTGACAGTTTTTAACCCATGAATTTAAAGAAGCAACCTTTTTAGTAAAAGAGGTGTGTGTGTGTGTGTGTGTGTGTGTGTGTGGTGTGTGAATGTTTTGTCAAAGAGCTTCATATTACATAACGACAACTCTAAGATAAACAGAAAGGAAATCCAAAGTGGCTTGCAAGACATCTAGCAATAATGCACCTCGGGAGGTCAAGCTGGGTTGTCTGACGAGGGCCTTTTGGCCACTGCCAGTTCCCATTTAAGAGTATGCTATTGATGGCCACACCAAAGAGGCCTGGAGGAAGTGGAGACTATTAAATCACTTGTTTACCTCAAGTGAGCACCAGTGGTACTCAGTCAATGATTTTATTGATCTGAATACTGTTCAATTAAGTGTGTTTATTTTGATTCTGTGATTAACATGCATTTGCAGAAGGCGTCCTCACAGTGAAACACAGTCTTTAAAATAATCCTGTCTGTTCCCTCACCTCTTTCTCGTGTACTTATGTCATTTTGACTTAATAGGTTATGCATTAAATGAACAAATATTACAACATTTGAGAGCAGGATTTAGTGTAATTCCTAACCTCTTAGGCCTTCTGAGAACTCATTTCATCAGAACAGTACGTGAACAGAAACACAAGGCAAAAGCAAAAGTTAGTAATTATATGTAGGGGACAGGATTTTTTTTTTTTTTGATGATGGATAAAGGTACAGATGTATGGCTGCTGATACAATAAGGAAAACTGATTTTCTTGCCAAAATAGCCAGATTTTGATTTTTAACTCAAAAAGTAAATGAAGCGAAAAAGGTGGCTAATCTCGAAAAAAGAGGCAAAGAGGTCAAATTAAGAATTCTGTGTGATACTGTGACATCATCCAGTGGTGGGCCAATACCATCAAATCCTCATCCTTTTGCTGACCAGCTTCCCACACACCATACCTTCATTTTCTACTTATTCCCTTTCTACATCCTTATTTGTTCCCTCAGGAACAAATTTGCTAGACCTATTTATGTGGAAACACTTTTCTTCCCAATCCAATCAACAAACATTCCCATATAACAATGCAACCGAGGGGAATGCTATTTCTGAGATTCTATCAATAACTTCAACATGCCACTGAATGAAGACTGAAAAATATGACCAGAAAATGCTGCCTGGGTAGAATTCTTCAGAATCAATTATGCTTCTTTCTTTAGTATAGTTAAGGCTGGGAACGTGATCATCTCTGAAGAGGGGGAAATACAAGAATTCTTGGACCACTCTTTTTTTTTTCCCAAAATATGTATATTCTGAAACTTTTCTGAATGGGTGATTTGAGTAATGGCAAACAAAAGAAATGAAAGCTTTTTGATGATTTGCTTTTAAATGTGGCTCTGTTTCTATTTATATGACAGAACCACCCTGATTCTTTAGACTCTCCCAAGCAGCACTGCCTTGATTCCTCTTCTTATGCTTCCTACCAAATATCAACTATCTGTAGTTCCATCCAAAAAACTCACCTCACTCAAAAATGATTTAATAATTAATTCATTCTGGGTGCCTACTTCAGATCTTAGAATTGCAGTCTTCTGTTAGTGATGCAGAGTAAAGAAACCTCCCCCAACCCAGAACCTGACCTTGGCCACTAGGATATGATCTCCAGGACTCCTGCCTGAATTGATTCTGGAAAGTCACTTTCAGTTCAGATCAATTTATCGTCTCCCCTAAAAATGGCTGCAGTTTCCAAGTTTAAGAAGCTTACAAACATAAACATACAGATCTCACTCACGAAATACAATCATCTCTCCTTTCCATCCCATGGCCAGACCTCCCTAAAATCTGCTCTCAGCCTCCGTATGTTTCCTGCACTTAGTCTTCTCCTCCTAGCAGTTTTTCCTTAGTTTCCTTAACAAATACTTTGTTCTTGTGATGTTTTCAGGTTTTTTTTTTTGTTTTTGTTTTTCTTTTTTTTTTTTTTTTAGGAAACTCCCACCACTGTCTTCTTCTCTTATTCTATCTCCCCGTGTAGAAAAGCCTCCATGACTTTCTTCACTCACAATTAGTTCCTTGGTATTCTCCTGAAAATCCCATTTGCCCTCAATCTACCGATCAATTGAATGGATGGCGTTTTTTAAACATTTATATCAGCCACCCTGGTTTCTGTTGTTCTTCTTCTTCCCCTAGATGTGCTCTAAGAACCTCAAACACACGTTCCGTAGGTGCTGCATTCAGTGCCCTGTTTCTTTACCGTCTTCTGACACAGCTGTGCTCTTAGCCACTGAATATGTGAAAACAAGCTTAGAGGACTGCGAGTTGGTAGAGTGCTTGCCTGGCACGCAGATGGCCTTGTTGATCTCCAGCTCTGCATGAACTGGAAGTGGTAGCATGTGCCTATAATTCTAGCACTAAGGGAGATGAGGTCGGAGGGCAATGAGTTCAGGACCATACTACACGAAACAAAGAAGCAGCAGCAATATATAGATAAACAAAACCGAACCTAACCAAACAAAGAACGAGCTTACAGTTTTTCTGATTATTTCACCTCAACAACTTTATAAACAGTTCTTAAATTCTGAACATTCTATTTTGAAAAAAAAATCTTTTAAATACTCCACTTACTATCATTTCAATTTTTTTTGTTTTCGTTTAGTTTTTCAAAACAGAGTTTCTCTCTGTATGAGTCCTTGCTGTCCTGGAACTCACTCTGTAGACTAGGCTGGCTCTGAACTCACAGAGATCCATCCACCTGCTTCTGCCTACCCTGTGCTGGGTTAAAAGTCTGCACTACCACACCTGACATATTATTTTGATTTTTTCTTTCTTGTTTCCTTTGTTTGCTTGATCCCCATCCCCAATTTTAGATTTTCTTCTTCACACTGACACCAGCCATCAATCTATTCCACATATGTTTTTTCTCATTTTCCGGCTCTATCTTTCCTTTCCTCCTATTTCTCTTTTTCTTTACACTTTACTCTCTCTGCTTCCCTCCTTTATTTTTGCTTTTTAAATTCTTCCTCTAATATTAATAAGCATGTTCTATTGCCGCACAATACAAACACGCACAAAGAAATGAGCAGAATTCTTTCCATCAGATGCTTACATGAACTGTACTGATAAAAAAGAAAAAAAAAATAACTTTCCAAACAAACGCACAATAAAGTTAATACTGTTGGCAAAGACTTCAGAAATCTCCTTCTATAATGATTACGTATCACAATGGTTTCAGTGGTCTAAAGAGAACTTACCTTTGAGCATTTACTCACTTTGTTTTCCGTAACTCAAGCGGTTTACAATTTTTCAAGTGATTTCCTCTTACTACTTTTCTTACAGTCCCAGTGATCTTTAATACTGACTAGCAATTTTAGATTGAGGGTTGAAAATGTATCTGCTAAGGGGCAAGAAGGAAATTTCATATAATTGTTTTATAGCTGGATCACCTTTTTAAAGTTAAGACCTAAAAATATAAGAAACATAAGAAAATATATTTATATCCATTCTTAGAATGGGAAAAAAAAACTTATGACATTGAATTTCAGCTTGAGCATTCCTTTTCTCATGATAGCTCCTTTTAGCACAATGGACAACAACACCTATAAGAACACAGAATTACTTATTCTCCTTTCATATTTCAGTTTTCCCCTCTACTCATCCTCATGTTTACATGTGTCAGTTGGTCCTGTAAATATTATACTGTCCAATTCAAGGTCCATCCACAGGAACCTTTTCCTTTTATACCAGAAAGAATTCCTTTTGCTCTAGTTTGCCTTCACAAAATTTCAACCTCTGCATTGCCATAAGCATGAACTCATAGGCACAATAAAAAAAAAATAGGGAAGTAAAGGGAAGTTTGGTTTTTGGACTCAGACTTAAAGATAAGAATTTCTTAAGCTTTGAAATTCAGTGTGGACCGATGGTGAGAAAAGCATTGCAATCAAATGTCATGGGACACCCTGTTCTTGGAGAAACCAACACTCGTCTCAAGCCTATTGTCTGTGGCAATGATGTGCCTGGAGAGCCATGAACCTTAGTCGCTGCTCATCTAATGCTTCAAACCAAAAAAGAACAATTTCCTAAATCGTGGATCCTGTTTAAACTCACTTACCTGAGTCTATGGGAATCGGGGATAGGGACTAGGATAGCTCTCATTCCACCGATCTATTGGCTTTATAACAACAAACATAGAGAGCAGACCAAGTGTCAAAACTTAAGTGAGCTGGTGTCTGTGGTGCAGGGCTGACAGCTGGAAAGAGTGTTTCTAAATTTATGAAGATCCTAGGAATGGCTATCGCTACCTCCATCCTCCCTACACAGCTAAATGATGAGCAGAAATTCAGAATCTGCTGAATTTCTAAATCTCCACTTGCAGCTGGACCCATGTGAATAAATTTGGGAGTTCTTGCTCCCTAACATGCCTTGGTCAGGTCAGCATAACTGTGTGGAAATCATCAGAAGATCCCCTCAGAAACTGGAGGATGGTGACACGTACCCAGGGATCAGGGCAGACTAGATGTTCTTAGATGACTATACCCAGAGGATAGCTTTTATATATCTAAATGGAACAGGGCAGACAGAAGTTCCTGTAAATGCAACAATGGAAAGAACAACCAGTACATTTGTAAAGATCCCTTGCTCTTGCAACGCGCGAGCTCATCCATTTCAAACATGATCCTCACTTGTAATCAAATGTCAGTTCAACTCTAGGAACACTAAACCATCACGTGTCTTCACTTATGAAGTCATCCAACATTGCCCCCTTCCATCTGTGCCCCAAATCCTAAATGTAGATCTCCAAATGTTACCTGACTCAACTTAATACTCAAATAAGTATGAGTTTAACCTGGCTACACATGGATAAACTCAAGTGGAAGAAAGTCAGTACCAGTTCCAACTGGCTAAGGCCTCTGCTAACAAGTTTTGATGGATTCTTGAGAGTTAATGGTGAATATAATATTCTGTTACAAGCAGCATTTCCTAAAGGCAATCACTATCAGATCATTTCAGTGTAATAGCATAATAGGAAGATTCACAAAAATAATTGCTATTTTTTTAAAATCATAGACTATGTTCTAGGCACTGTACAAAGAGATAACATACATTATCTCATTTAATTCTCATCAAAAAATTATTATAGAGGTAATATAAGAATTTTATATTACAATTGTCAAAACTGAAAGTTAAAGAGATTTAAAACTTGCCCCCCTCATCAGACAACAAATTGATAGAACTGAGACTAAGAAGTGGAATTATCTGAATCTAGAGACATCTGTTAAGAGACTGCACTATCTAGTGAACAAAGGGCACAAAACATATAACCTTGAAACATCCTAAGTGTGATTGTGTCAGTCTGTACAGACAATTATAAACTGAGGCTCAATTCATTGCCAATAAAATAGACCATGGCCATATTATGGCATGAGATTAAGAATGGAAATACATAGCTTATTAAACGTACTTTTATATTCTTTCCATCACAATTATATAAATAAGCAGATTCAGAGTGGGAAAAGTTTGGGTTAAACGTTTAAGTATGTATTCCACATTCCTTTTTTCTGTAGTGACTTAATGTTGGGACTAAATGCACAAGAAGTACAGGATACACCTACAATTAGTTAACTTTTTTTTTAACTCTTGCTTTTTTTGAAAAACTTGAAGGACACCTTGTAACCTGAAATAAATTGAATGTTTTTGGCAAAATAAGAAGCCATTAATTTGCCAGGCATGATGGTACATGCACATAGTCCCAGCTTTTAGGAGGCAAAGGCAGGCAGATCTCTGAGTTAGAGGCTAGCCTGGTTTACAAAGAAAATTCTAGGACAGCTAGGGCTACACAGCAAGACCCTATTTCAAAAAAAGCAAACCAAAACAAAACAAAAAACAACAACAAATAAAACCCAAAATGAAACAAACAAAAACAAAAATAATAAAAGAACAAGAAACAAAAGCAAAAAAAAAAAAAAAAGAAGAAGAAAAGAAAAAGAAAGAAAGAAACCATTAATTCATCCTGACAGCTCTAAATAAAATCAATTCTATATGGTAGACATTTGTATTTCATATCCAGAGATCTGGCAAACCTTTGTCTAAAGAGCTGGAAAATACCTGGATGAAGAAATCAGTGAGCCAGGCCGAGCCAACTGTCCGAGCCCTACCTCCTCACAAAAGCCAGAGGCACACAGAGGTTCTTTGTTTCTGGTCTTCACACTATATTTCTCTTTTGATCTGCTTGCTTAACATAGCTCCCTGTTTATTTGTTTAAGGGAATATGGCCCAGATTTTTCTATCAGTTTAATATTTCACTCTAATAAATGTTTTCTTTAGAAGACATTCCTGTCCACACACTGAAATTCAAACCAGAAGGAGAAAGTGTAGCATGAGCAAAGTCCGTTCCATCAGAAATATAGTCATTTTATTAATGAAATTGTAATTTACTGATTTCTAGGACTAAATTCAAAACAACTTTTATCTCAAATATATTCTCTTCAAGGCTTAACAATTACTGACTTGTGTAACACAGGTCAGTCAAACTATCTTTTTATATTACACACATATGCCACTTCCCTTGACAGAGAGACATTCTTATGTTAAAGTCAAGTTCCTTTAAAAAAATTGTATTCTAAGCCCTAAAGGATAAACATTTATCCACTAAGACAGAAGGATAAAGATTTTAATGGCATCTTGCTTTAGGACTCAAAATAAATAAGGCAAAGATGAGTTTCCATCTCCTTACAACTAAATTATAGAGATTAAAATACATAAACACAAAATGAATGTGTTCCATTTGCATATTATATTTTGCTCTCAAAGTTGATATTGAAGATTAAGGGTCACCATTTAATCCTCACTATCCTAATCCCTAAAATTACAAAGACAAGCGTGAGTGCATGTCGGCAGCACTAAATTACCTTGAAAGAAAGCAAATTCCGGATGAAAAGGGGAGCATATTTATATTATGGTGATTTAAAATCTGTCGCCTAAACACATCTTCTCCCCTCAATCCATTGACCTAAATTGCACACTAAAAGCTTGTTTGTCTGCAAATGGGCAGCTAACACTTTGAGACAACCCAGAGATTCTTCGCTTATGCAGAATCAAGCCAACTATTTTTCTGACTACAATAAACACTGTCTTGTTCATACTCCACAGAAACAGGGATTGTGTTATAAAACAGGGGACTTTCTTTGCCGTTTTAAAACCATTTCCTGGATAGTTAATTATGAAAATTCAGAACTGTGGCTATAAAAAAAAATAGTGGCTACAAAAGGATCTAAAAAAGCTATTTAATTAAAATCCTACATAATCTAACAAAATGCTGTTAATGTGGTCAAATTCACTTTTGGAGGAAAATAGGAACCCTGGGCAATTTTTTTTTAAATAGTTGACACAAACCTTACAGACAAGGTTTTATTTCCTATATATTTTTCAACATTTTTTTTAATCTAAAATCTCACGTAATTTTCAAAGCAAAATAAATCCAACTTACAAATTCATGTAGTAACTCAGAAACCCCCTTGATTCTCATCTTCTGTTAGAAAATACGTCAACATCAGTGTTTTGTATACAACAAAAACCACAAGTAACAAAGCAAAATAGTATACACTTGTAAAGAGTCACATTTCCTCTCAGGTGCTGGAGAGATTTCCGGGTCTACGGTTACCTTAGAAGATATTTTCTGAAATTACATTATGTACATCAATCAGATCATAACTCTGCATTTGATTTGGATTCTCTACAAATCTTTCCCACTGTCAATCAATGATTGTCAGTACAATATCATTCCCATTGCTTTAAAATGGATCTCAAACAATTTTTGAAATCTGAACGATGAGTTTTACGTTGTTAAAATCCATTCTCTCTGTGTGCACATGTAACAGTTTGCAAAACTTCAGGCAGTATTAGGCATTATAGAAAACGGGGGACTGAAACGTGTCTGTGTACTTGCATATGTTTCAAAGACCACACAGTGTGATGTTAAATTAGTATGATGCTGTCTTTGCCAGGATAAATACATATTCAAGTGTATTTCAAACACAAAGAATTTTTTATCATAAATCCTCATTTTATGTAGACATAGAAAATACAATGAAAAGGTTCAATCATCTTTAGAGCGAGAATCCACAGCAAATGATCCAGTGATACAAGGCATTTCAGCGCCAGCTCCCTGCTGCTTAGTCACAGTAGTTACAAAAGCAGACTAATGAAGGCTGCAAAAATTATAATTAATTTTCATTCTAAGGAAGTCACCCTGCTCCAATCAACTGCCCATCAAATGTCAGTGTAAATTATGCTAAAGGAAAAAAATTATTAGGCCAGATTTATAGAGTAAAAAAAAAAAAGTCCTTACACTTTATTAAAATTAAGAATGCCTACGTGGGAATTACTTTTAATGAACAACAAATTACAATTGCTAAAGTCAATGAAGCATCTGCCTCTTTTTGTTTGTTTGCTTTCACAGACTGACTGGTGCAGAATGCATTGTCAGCTGAACTCCTATTCAAGATGGCAGCCTGCCTCCTCACTGAGCACTCCCATCCATAACATTTTAACGGAAAATCTGTACCAGATGTTTTCAATTTTAAGAAGAGGACAAGTATGGTTTATAAATATGTTCTAAACATTAAAGGTTGGCATTTATAATAATAAGGTACATGCCTTTTTCAGACCGGGACACTGGGATGACTAAGTACTCTTAAGCCCTAAATTAACACATAAAGTATTCATAGACCAGTACCAATAAAAACAACTCCTGATGTACTTTATTAAACATTTCATTCAAGTAAATGTGTTTTGTCTCTATCCTCTAATAGGTGATCATTTGTTTCAAAGGGGCATGCATGAGGACATTCAATAATGACATCTATTATCAAACCTTTACTGGAAGGTTTAAAGTGGTTAGCTGGATACATCATCTGGCACCATACAGGACATTAAAAATGGAAAATCAGTGTCCTATTAGCATGTGTCTCATATTAGCTGAGCCTTCCCTGCTGAGGGTTGGGAACCATGATGCTGTAAAACACTTGGAAGATTGACTTTTATCAGAACCATTTATGGAAGAGAAATTCCGATCTGGAGACGATGTTAAAACACAGACACATACATAGACACAGACACAGACACACAGACACACACATACACAAGGAACAGCATCTGGATGATTTCTTACTATAATGCAAAAGAAGATGTTCTAAAGTAAATGTATGTTTCCTTTACACTGTTATTCATGGCACCAACAAGGAGCGTTGGCTAAAACTGTACTGAGGACATGTTTTAAAATAGTTCCTTAGCATCTGTTATTAAAGTTTTCCTCTTTAAATAAGAAGAATGACTCTGACCTCCACCAGGCTCTGAACATCCACTGATCTACTGTGGGTCTCTCCAGCCCAGACATGGTTCAGTTGGGAGAGGTAGAAAAAATAGTTCAACTTCCATATTCCTTCATTCTTGGTTTCTCTACTGAGTAATCAAAAGAATAAAATACGAAGAGTTGACTAGCAATACCGCAATCCTTTAATCTCAAGGAGCAAAGCAGGCTGCCCATTTTCCCTATTCTGTTTTTTTTTTTTCTTTCTAGTATTGTTTCACTTTCATTTTAATTTTACAACTCTGTACAAGACAATCCCTGGAAACTCAGAGTCCATTATGCAATTAAAAAAACGAACAAACAAAAGACAATTATATTAGTTGCTTCAGGAACTGGACATAGTGAGGGATGTATGGTTGTGGTCCTCTGTGCTGACTGGCTGAAGCTCTATCTAAAGTGGCTGCCTTTGGATGTTGAACTCTTATTTGTAGTTGGAACTGCAATATACAGCTGAGGAGAGTGGCTTGCATGCCAGGGCCAACTCAGTGTAATGGTGCCAGCTTTGAAGATTATTTTACTCTCCCTCACTCCCACCCACATTTTGAAAGGAAGGAATGAAGAAAACGACAGTTCCATTATTTGATATCCAGCTTCAGAAACAAGCCAATGGAGAATTCTCCAAAGCTCTACTGTCCAGGAAAACCACAGATTCTAAAAGCGCTCCTCTTTTTTTTTGCAATAGCTTTTTATGTCATGAAATTATGTTTCAAAAATACAGATGATTCGTATGTACCTCTCACTTTTTTTTAAGGTTGATCAATGAGGACACTCTAAAGTATTTTCATTGTTTTATTTCCTTAGGTTTGACTGTATAATTGTGGTCAATTTTAAGGCTGCTTTTAAGATTTGATTTAAAAAAAAAAAAGGCTCCAAAGAAATATTTAATTTGGCTAAAAAATGTTTTCAATAAATAATGTATACATAGCATTGGTGACATAACTGTTTCATTAATTTTAACTAGATTTTAAACTTACAAAATATTGTGAAGACTAGTAACTTACCAATTAATGTTCTATTTATATATATACTCTTTAAATATCTCATAACACAGATTACTATCCTAAACTTTAAGGCTATTTTGAAAAGAAACTCACGTCACCTTGATATGCCTGTATATTGGTCCTTTAACAAACAACATATAATTAATTATATATTGATGATGTAAGTGAACTCAAAACAAAATATTACTTATGAAAATTATCTAGGAATTAACTAGAAATTGTTGGCATATATTTTATTCCTTACAAAAACTGAATTATAAATTATGGCCCTGTCAACCTTTATGTAAAGCAGAAACCATTTCTCACATTCCATTGTGAGTTTTGTATGGTCAGGACTCATTACTTATTTTGGAAGGAAATATGGAGACTAATTTTGTTACATACTGATTGATGAGTATTGTTTTACTTTATTGGTTCTGAAAATATAAGCCAGTGGATTAGTTTACTTTTGAGTCTGAGATGCCTTTATTTATATTGTAAGGCAATATTTGCTCACATCCACAGATCTGAGATTAAACTGGAAAGAGGCACTGCAGCTGCCTCAAGCACACTGGCCGCTGGTAATGTGCTACTTTTCCCACTGGCTGGATGACAGAATCCCTAAGAAGACAAATATCTACAGCCATATGGGCCCAGTCATAATCTGGAAGGCAACAACCTTCTCTACTCATGCTACTAACTACTCACTTCTCACTCTAACCCCACTGTACCTCCTAAGTGAACATCCTCCTACCGACCCCTGCCAGGCTCAGCTCTGCCATCACAACCCTCCAGTTCTGTGCATGTACTCATACTCAGCTCTACATGTGAAATCTCAACTACTTTGTAACCTTCTGTGATTACTTTGCAGATAGTTCTGAAACTGACAATCTGAAAATCTTACTTTAGGGATAGATACCTCAAAATGCATCCATTCTCCTCCATATCTTTCTGAAATTTTCCATGACTACCTAGACTAGTCATGGAAGACTACCAGGAAGAGATCCAGGCTGGTAACATCAGAGATGATACGCTATAAAGAACAAGAGTAAGTGTATAACCTACAGGTAGGCAAGACTCGGTTCAAACACCAGATCCTCATTTATACATACATTCTGGAGAAAGACACATGTCCTTGCCATTCCAATCCTATGTGCCTCAATGGACTGTTGTAAGGAGAAAATAAGTCAATAATCGTATCATCAGTCATAATGTGATTAAAATACAGGTAACTTGTATATATGCCATATTAATTAGTAACTATCCCCAAATCAAGAGTTGAGGTTAATTAAATTTAAATATCCTAAAGATCCTTTAAAAATAGTTTAAAAGCATATTGTTTGGGGAAAGATGCTTTAGAAAAACATTATAACTTTTTCAACAGTTTGTGAATAAAATTTTCAGAATCAATACTTTTCTTTCAGACACACAGTATTCCATTACTACAACTCAACCCATTCTTTCTCTAAAAGACTATAAACGGATGTCTTCAGAGTATAGTTTTAATATTGCTCATCTATCAGGGAGCAACTCCTCAAGATCTCTTTTGTCCTTATGACTCCAAGATGAATTATTTTTTTCCAGAATCTTATAACCTAATTATCCCAGAGGTAAATTAGTTTTTTTTTTTTATTATCAAATAGGAAAAACAAACAAACATCAAGTTTTCCTTTGTTCTTCTGAAATCTGTTTCTCCCACTTACACAAAAGGATCTTGAGTTTCTAACACACAGTACAAAAATGCACATGGCCCAGCCATGCACTCCTCTATTATTTCATGGACTCCAGTAAATTTCTGCCCCTATTCTTCTCCTTTTGAGATTTATTAATACCAGCTTTTTAGTCATCTGTAAGCCTGTCCATGCTGGCTGTATGCAGTCCTGTTACCCTGGTCTGGAGCTTTTCAATCTGTTATATGATTTTGGGCTGAAAGGTTCACATCTATAATATTTCTGTTTTGTTCATGCTGATGAGATAGAATTTTATAACACACAACAAAGAACTGGCATCTCAGAGACGGCATACGTAAAACCATGTCAGGAGAAAAGGGCAAATCCCAGGACCACTGTAAGAGCCAGTATCTAAGTAGCCCCGTCCTCCAGCCATCCATCCCAGGGGAGTACTTTCCCAATTAATTGGAGTAATATGTCACCTAAATGGAACAACAGAAATCATCTCTGTGCTCTAAAACCATGAAAATTAGACGTTCTGCACAAAAAGTAAGTAAAAGGGAGGCTTGTTAATTAAAGAGTTAGCAGAATGATTTCAAGTCACAATTCCCTACTCTGCAGGCTCCTCTCTGCCTCCTACCAAACAAAAACAAAATCTCCATAGAACACAGAATTATTTCAACTTGATCCCAACAGTTGAACCAAGCTTCCACACAGAAGGAAACACACATCCTTTCTCCTCTGTGGAGCCACCATGACACATCTCTGGGATGAGGGATCTAGACGAGAACAACCACTGACCTCACAAATCCTACAGAAATATCTCTTACATTATGATTGCATTTGCTTTATCCTTTTTTTTTTAATAAATGCTTTAGCTGAATCAAGTTCTTAAGGACTCACTGACAAAAGGAATCCAGGAAGGAGGTTGATGTACTGATGCTATCTTTATGCTATCTATAGCCTAGAAATATCAGCGTAGGCAAATAGGTCATACTGATCATCACAAGATTACCAGGAGGTCAAGTTTCTCAAATAAACCTACATTTCTTTTTCTAGAACCTATGAACATTGGCAAGAAGTCTCTGATCCTCAAAAGCAGAATTGCTTATTTCAATAATTAATAAAACTAGTTGTGAATATGAATATTTAAAGAGTCAACACAAAAAGGCTCAACAAGTCAAGGTAATCACTTCCACAAGGATTGGGGGGTGCCTCCCCGTTAGTCTATGTTAGTTGTCACTAATAACCCATTTCAAACCTGTGACTTTGCAGGGACTTTGTTTGGATGGCCTAATCGTGTCAGGCCCATATTTCAATGTTTAAATTATTAAAGTCATGATAAAGTCCAGTACTGCCACCTGCGCTGAAAGGGTGTGTGCTCTCCCTTTCATGTTTTGATTAACATGGGGCTGACTTTCCAATTTGTGGATTAACTATACCTTTTACTAGTTCTTTGCTCCTACTGATTTCCTGCCTCTTGGCCATTTCTCAGCTCATTTTCATATCCCCCAGAGGGGAAAGAGAGAAAATTAAACTCAAACCTATGGAATTTACTCTAATGAAAGGAATGGGAAGAGACTGGAAAACCCTGTCTGAAATGAGGTTTGGGGATTTTCATACTAGCTTTGGTTCCAGTTAACCTAGAATATAGAGTGCCTACTTTATATGATGTCATTTATCCTCCTCTTCCACAATAAGATTTAACCGTGACTGGGAAGGGAAAGCTATTACACAGTCCAAAACTTTTCATAAACTTCCTAAACAAAATTATTTTTAAGAAGATAAATGAACCTAAAGTTTGGGACCAGTATTTTGAAGATGCAAAATTTGCTGAAAACAAGTTGAATCACGTGTCCGTTCTTGTACCAAATTTTCTATTATATTTTGGTTAAAAAATAAAAAAAATATCGTTAATAGGTTTCTATTTATTTTTTATTTTTTATTTTTTTTAAGGATAGAGTACTCAGTCCAAGTTCCCAACGGGTTAATGCTTCTGGGCGAGCTGCAATTCATGAGTATAATCCTGAACAAGTGAGGTGAAGTTCTATCAGGTCTATTTCAGCCTATCAGGGATTACTGCTTGCAGTCTAATCCTGCTGGGCCTCAGGGAGGACCATTCTATTGTATTTGAAATCCTGGCCAGGAAAGAACAGAAGGTTAAATGGGTGCCTTGCTCTGTAATCAAATATCACAGGCACTACTTATCTATTCAATGAACAACTGACGTAGAAAATCAATTAGGAACCAAATAGCTTCTTAGGAATTTGTACCCAGAAAGATGTAAGACTTAAAAAAAAAAAAAAAGTGTATTTGATGTGCTTTATGGTAGCATACTAGGAACTGTGGGTTGTCAAAAGTTATTTTAGCAGGTTTTTAAAATATGTCTTGAATGCTCTAGAGTTTCTGAGGTATGTATATACTTTCAAAAATGGGGTACCTCAGGAATAGTGATATGATACTTTTCAGATGGCTAGCAGAGTCAGGAGCCAAACAAAATTAACCCCCAGAACATGTTGCTAAAGCTGGTTGAAAATTCTGAACAAAAATGGGAATGTGCATCGTTACATTCTTATCCAAATGGTTTAAGGATTTTACCTCTTCTGATAATGTATTTGTTCAGTAGCATATCATCTTCTCAGAAAATAGTAAGGGCATTGAGAACACAGGGGGAGGAGGGTATAAAGAAAAAGAAAAGGTGGATAGAAGCCCTGGGGCCCTTTGTTCTCAGCAGGAAGAGGCTTCTTTTAGTGAGCTGAAGGTTAACACCCTGGTCTCACCCCCTTCTCTCCTCTACCTGTCAGTCCGAGTAGATGTCACAGTGCATGCACAAAGACAAACAGGCTGACCAGACCAGTCTGCTTGACCTTGGATAGGCCTAAGATCAAATCTGGTTATTAATATTGGGGCAGTCAAATGTAATCTTCCAGACACTGGAGAAGTGAACTAGAAAACCCGCAGTAGGCACGCGCTGTCAATCAGATGCATCAGGATGCGAAGAATTAAACTGTTCGTCTGAGCAGGAGTCATAATAAACTATTTTTCTTCCTGTTCCATGAATGCTCTTAAAAGAAATTTGCTCAGGAATTTTATATATTCAACTTATCAGTGTTCAGACTTTTGGACTAATTTTGAACTCTTTGCTTTGTAAAGGTTTTCAGGCTAAATTTATAGCTGAAAAATAACTGCCTTTTCATAGTCAAGAAAAGATTCCTTACAGGTGGGATGAAATATTTTTAACAGGCATATTATTTTAACCATGTGTTTTCATTCTCTATAATTGTTATTCCTTACAGCTTCCTCTCAAAATATTTTTATTATATAGGCTATAAAAGGGAACTATATCCCTGTGTGGTGATATGCCTTTCAGCCAACCATATGGGCCTCTATGATTTTGATCCCAGCCTGGTCTTCATAGAGAGAATTAGGATACATAACAGGATCTTGGCTCAACAAACAAAGAAATAATAGATGGGTATGTAAAATCACTGAAACATGGGTACAAACAAACTTGTAAACATAATAGTTATATTGCTACCTCAAGCCATCACTAAAGCTAAAAAGAGGATTTAATCTAAAATTTCTTCTAGAGTGTGTACTATAATTTCCTAGGTTCCAAGTAATAGGTCCCTTCATGGCTTTCTGCTCATAGCAGCATCAAAATTAGTTAAGTGGATGATTGTATAAAATGTATCAATATTTCTGGCAAAAATACATTTTTGAAATCGTCATTAACCTAATAACATAAAATAAAGAAAATGCATATAATTGAGTTCCCAGGAAAATTTTTTGTACTTGCTTTAATTTTACTTTGTAATTTCGACTTTTATCAAAGTAGAAAAGTCTTTATAAAACAAAGAATGTACTTTTGGCTTTTATTTGCTAAGTAGCAAATTTTTCTTTCTCTTTAAAATGATACCTGGTATAATGCTTATTATTTGATGATTTTATGCAATGAACTATTCATTTTAGATTTCTATATAGGGGAACTCACTCAAATCTTCCATGACACCTTTAGGGAGAGTAAATGAAAAGAAGAATCATGTAAAAGTTGGAGAGAGGAAATGGAAGGAAGAACTGTTGCAATGAAAATACAATCTCAAAAATAAACAACAAAATAATAGGGTATCCACCCCTTCAGTGTCTCGATGTTTTGTATCAGTGGCTTCCTCAAGCACCTCAATCTTACAGATGCTTTAACTTGTGGCATTGATAACTAGTATTAATAGATTATGATTACAAAAATGTTCTTGCGCCTCACAGGACGCTGATAGATGTGTCATAGTAGAGCAACATGCTTGATGTCACATCAGCATACACTGATATATGATGTCATTCGCTTAGGCACAAAATGTTTGTAGTCCCTTGGTGTATACATGCTGGTCATTACCTTAAATTAACCCAAATGCTCAAGTTATACTTCGAAAGGCAAGAAAGTGCCTCCTTCACTGATCTGTGCGGTGATGATCAGTAAGTCATCAAGGCCATCAAATTGTTCACAAAGATCTGAAATAATTATTTGATTTTTTTTATTTTTACCAAAATTGCAGAATCAGTTTACTATTCTAATCATTCTGTCTATGCAGAGGGGGATTATTTTGTTGAGATCTTTTGTAAAATATAAACTATATTGCCAGTAAGATTACAATACAATCAAGCATGGACATTTTACTATAGATTCATATTTAAAGCACAGCTCTCTTATTTAATACAGAGCTGACAGATAGCTTCAGGTTGACATCCAAGATTGGCGTTGAAATCTAAACTCAAAGCTCACTAAATATAATGACTTTCCCAAAGCAACACCTCCTTCAAGTGTAGATTCTGCTGCACATTTGTTAAGGCTTTTCTTTTTTTCCTTCTGCTTCTTTATCACTGATTGTTAATATGGCTCCCACTAAATCTGTCTCAGATAACAGCAAAAAGCTCATTGTCTTTCATAAACAGGATAAAGTGTCCTTCACCTACACACATACACATACACCAACTATCTCTGCATACATTTATATCTCTATTTACTTTTCTGAAAGAAAGGTCTAAAAACAAACCTCAGAATCTGTCTTCCTAGAATAGCAAGATGACACAAGAATCACAGAATCATTACAGTAGGCTCCAAATGAGCATGCAACCTAGCAGGCTTGTGGAAGTCGGCTCTCCTGAGACCCATAAGATTCCTGCTCGGAAAATAGAATATATATCTATGGCCTGGGGATATCTTCCTGTACAGGAAAAGTGGATTTCTGCAACCACAATCAGGCAAGCACCATCCCCAAAATTTATCCCTAAAAAGATATTCTGCACAATTCAATCCAGCAGGGTTGGTGTTTGCAGTGTGTGTGTGTGTGTGTGTGTGTGTGTGTGTGTGTGTGTGTGTGTGTCTACTTCAGGACTTAGAAAATGGTTTCTTGTGCAGACAGCTCTCCTAAATGTTAAACCTTCAACAACAGCAACAAAAGAGTTATTTTATAAGTATGTTTTTTTTCTTATTCAATTGTTAGTTTGTTTATTTGTTTGTTTTTATTTTGAGGCAGGATCTCTCTACATATCCTTGCATTCTAGAACTCACTATGTAAACCAGGCTGGCTTGGAACTATCAGAAATCTACCTGTCTTTGCCTCTCAAATGATGGAATTAAAGGCGTGTGCTACCCCACCCAGAAGAAGTTTTTTTTTGTTTTTTTGTTTTAATGTAAAGATTTGCCATTTTATCCTGCTGCAATGGAATGTTAATACACAAAAGCATATCAGACTTCTGTCCTTTTAAGGAAAAATGATGTACAAGGTAGAGACAATACATAGGATGGCTTCATGGAACAGATTCTAGCAAATTCCAGATTCCTGACATGGGGGTGGGGGAGTCTTCAGAGTAGAGTACCACGTGAATCTTCCTGAACTGTGATGAATAGACGCTAGTGGCGCTGAAGTTATTACTACCACACCCCCTTTTTTCTATAGACTTTTTCCTATAGACTTTAGATCTGCAAGAAAGCTATACAGTCTTACAGAGCACCCCAAATTTGCCTGACTATCACAGCAGTATCTTTAAATAGACCTATTTAGACTACACTGACAGAGGTTGTGACCTTGGAGTCAATATATTGTAAAATGTTCAACAAGGAGTGTACTGGTCAGTTTTATAATCATCTAACTTTGTATATTATATTCTGTTCAGATCTGCTGGCTGGGGCAAATATTTCTAGAAAAAATTTTTACCTAGCATCTCTGGACTCTAAAAGTTTGAAAATGTCTGCTCTCTAACAGTTGTGCTTTTTAAATTTTACAAGTCTAGACTTCAATGAGAGCTCAGTTGGTAAAGGGCTCACCGTAAGCATGAGGAACTGAGGTTAATGCTTTAGAATCCATGTACAAAAAGCTGGACTCAGTGGCAATGATATGCATGAATAGCATCGGTTCTTGAGAAGCAGAGGTAGGCTATCCCCATGCCTGCTGGCCAGTTAGCCTAAACTACATTGTTGAGTTCCAGGACACTGAGAAACCCTGTCTTAATAAACACAGTGCACAGCACTTGAGGAAATACTGCTGACATTGTCTTTTGATCTGCACATACCCTGCCAAATAATAATAATGATAATAATAATAATAATAATAATAATAATAATAATAATAACAGTGACAACAAATTTTATATTACCAGTATTAAAGGAAGTCACATTACTTCTGCCCCTATCTTTTGAATTAGTGTCCCAGATTCTTCACTTTCCCTCATGGTTTGAAGAAGTCAGTTTACAGCAATAGCAACATACTGATGACATAGACAAGCATTCTAAATCAAAGGCGCTCATTATACCACTTGCTTCCAATAGACAGTAGGTATTTCTTTGTTTAGCAGATGATTATATGTGTAATGCTAATCTGTCTCCCCTACTAAACCATAAACTGCCAGAGTGAGCCCTGTTTCTATGTTGCCTGATGTTAGACCTTTATTACCTGGTGAGTCCTGGCAGTGTAGGTTCTTGATGAACGAATAAAGAAAATGAGTGGACAAAGTAAGGTGTTAAGATGGATAGGTTAGCCATTTCTCTATAAAAGATTATTTTTCTTGTTTTTATATTTATAGGAAAATTAATTGAACATACACACCTGGATTTAAAAAAAAAGTGAAACAACACAAAACAGAAAAACTCAGCAAAGTGATATATAAGTGTATTAGTAGTTTAAGATGAGAAATTAATTAAAGCTGGGCATCAATTCAAGGTTGAAGAACCAGATGTGCCTAAGTTTATATAGGTTTCAAAGATCATTAAGTTTATTCTCCCTTTCAAATTCCATTGGTATCTCAGAATCCTTAGCAGAGACCTGACTGTAAATCCCACAGCTAAAAGGAAAACAACATCAGACACAAAAACTTCAAAAGTGCATTGTTCAGCTATGATCGTCACTTCCTAACTACTCATTTGCAAATTCTCACTTGGCAGACTTGAAAACTAGAATTAAAAGTGTCATGCATGGTTGCTTTGCGGTAGGCAAACTTCTAAGAAAGAATGGATATTGAAGTGGAAGCCCATTAAAAGAAACACAGACAGTTATTTTTCTATGAACTGTAGTCAGCCCTTTTCAAGCTGATGAATACAGCTGCATTCTTCTTCAAAGTAAATTCCACCTGAAGGTCAATGATGGAGATAAAGGTAAGAATGGCTTTTCAGGACACATTGCAGGTACAATAGTAACCAAGTGTACTTACAGAAATTAAAAATGAAAGTGTCTTCCAAATAACAAGGAAGAACTTATCTCCAACACGCAAATCAATGCCAGTAGCAAGACTGAGCTGGCAGGACACAATATTCTACACATGTAAGAAAACCTTTCATCATGGAATACTTTTTCCAAAGCTAGTTTTGTACCTTGATTAAGATCTATAGAACTCATTTAGGTGTTGGGGGAAGTTTCCCTCCATCTACTAATATACTAAGGCATAATAATTCCCCAAAAGAAAGAAAGAAAGAAAGAAAGAAAGAAAGAAAGAAAGAAAGAAAGAAAGAAAGAAAGAAAGAAAGAAAGAAAGAAAGAAAGAAAAGAAAGAAAGAAGAGGAGGAGAATGTCATTCTGATGATTTGATGAATGAAAACAGAAAATGTCTGAATCTGACTTTCTTCTTTTAAATTTTCCTGAAATTGAACAGAAAACTAGAGGGTTGTGAATAGCTTTCATTGATTCTCTAAGACATCACCCCTCATGCTTTCTTCACACTTCACCCCTAATTAGTTAATAATAGGGTGGCATCAAAAGTGATACCTACCCTTGTCCATGCTTATTAATCTAATCAAGTTTTCATGACGCAAACTCTGAACTCATCTACCTATGGTTTAGTTTTCTTGTTTTCAATCCACAAAAGCAGCTTGGAAAATCTCTTACCATAAAATAATATGAAAAATAATCATGATTTCTTATAGAATAGCTTCTTAATTTATTTTCATAGTAAAAAGAGAGAATTGTGCTATGCCAATGTCCCAACAGTAAGAAGACTGGCAGCTCAACTCCTGACCTCACTGTGCCCGTGTCAACAGGCTTATGAAGACCAGGTCTCTGGAAACTGAAAACTTCAAGAAAAATTAGTAATTATTTGAATCTAATGGGGTTATGTCTAGCATAGCTACAGGTGAAATAGTAAGGCTGCCTTACCCTGATTATTATATTAAATATAAGAGATAATTTATTTCCCATACCTATAAAAGGGAAAAATAATCCTCTTTGTTTCAAGTAATACTCTGAGAAATACTTGTTTATTTTCATCCTTACTATTGTGAGAACACAAAAACAGTGTACCTGTACATACTACATGGTTGTTGTCTTTGGCAGAGATGGCAGAAGGCTTTAATTTTCCTATTACCTGTTATGTTTCCTTTGTTTCTTTTTAATGAGACTCTTTGTTGGGGTGGAAACATATAGATACTCTTCCTCAAACTTTTGCAACCAGAAGAATCTATAGATTCTTATCTGTATCTTAGAATCTATAGAATCTAACTTTTCCTCAAGTACTAAAGGAAATTTACATATCAATTCCCTAATATCATGGAGACCCAAACCCTGCTAAATGTATTATGTAAACTACCAAAGGCATTTCTTCAACTGGAACTCAGGAAGACTGTGAACAGGGAGAACGCACAAGGGAAAAAATAGCAGAGAAAAAGCGTATAATTCATTCTAAAAAATGGTGAGCTTATTGAGGACCAGAAGTCCATTGTATTCCCTCTGTGGCTGTCTTACTTGTCTTTGGAATCCAACATAGTGTAGTGTTTGGTTTGTTTGCTTTTTTGCCAATGTGATTAATAAATGTCTGTGTATTATTAAAGCATTAATTTAACAGAAATATATTTTAGTAGATATAAGCAATCTGAAAATATATCAGTTTTCAGTCTCACATGAAACTCAATTGGTAAATATTTTTCAAAAATTTAGTATGACTCAAATAAATGCTTAATTTTCAAAGAGCAAAAAGACTATACTATGAATAAAATAATTAACACTCAGACATCCAAAAGCTGAAGCTTCTATTTTTCTATGCAAAGTTTTGCTAACTTGGTATCTCTAAATCTCCATCCATCTCACCACTATTTCTCTTCTTTCTCTCAAGGGGTATACTTTTACCATGAGCATCTATGACAGTCACCTCCTAACTTCCATTCCCTTCTACTATAAACAGAACTCTCCTGCACAGGTACTTCCTCAATGCGATGTCTTTACTGTGATGAATTATTCTGATTAATGCTGTCGAGTTTGGAGCCAGACTGAGTTCATATCTAACTTAGTCATCAGTAATACTAGCTATGTGACCTTGGATAATCAGTTAGGTTTTCATTTATATTTATTTCATCTCCAAAAGTTCATGATAACTGTACTGTACCTACCTATAAGAGAAGCAGTGATGTATCAATGAGTTGATATGTCTAAGATCTTAGTAGGGACAGACAAATGGCTCAGAGGACTGGAGTTCATTTTCCAGCACCGTAGGGCAGCTCACAACTACCTGTTACTCTGACTCCAAGGGAACTGAAACCCTCTGGCTTCCATAGGCATCTGCACTCATGTTTACATATTCAACACACAGACACATGTACATGCATACATATGATTAGGAATTTTCTTTTAACTCATTAAAAAAAAAACAAAATACAGAACATAGCTATTATCTTGTCACCACTGAATACATGCTCAATAAATGCTATTATTTAATTTCTTCATTAATTCAGTCAGAAGGGAACAGAAGATGAAAATGCCACTGAGAAAAATGACAAAAATGTGAACATTTTTAGTGTGTGTGTGTGTGTGTGTGTGTGTGTGTGTGTGTGTGTGTGTGTGTATGTGTGTTGCTAGTGATTGAACCCAAGGCCTCCTACATGTTAGGGAATTCTTTGAAGAATTCTTTATAAGACAACTAGCAGTGAGTTGGCCATGCATAAAATAAGAAAACCTGACAGTAATAAAAATCTACTTGATATTAGTAATTGCTCAGCCTGATATCCCCATTGCAGAGTACCTAACTCAGAGAAATGAAAGCAAAACTTATCTACAAATGTTCATAGCATAATTATCCATAGGAGACAAAAAGTGGAAACAAGCAAATGTTTGTCTGACTTAACATAAATGAAAGATACTAAGCACAAACAACATAAATTTAATAAAGGAAGGCAGTGCTGAAAGACATGAAAGCATTGATGAATTTTGAAAACATTATGCTAAGTGAAAGAAACCTCACAAAGGGCCCCATGCACTGTGGTTGCATCTATATCAATAACCAGAATAATCAAATCTATAGAGACAGAAGGCAATTAGCTGTTGCCCAGGGCAGTGGGAGTGAGAGTTCAGGATGGTTGTGGGCAACTAAATTAGTACAAGATTTCCTTTTCAGCTGAGGAAAATATTCCAAAGTCAATTATAATGATGGCTACATAATCCCATGAATATTTTTAAATATTATTCAATTGCATTTTAAGTAGATGAACTGCATGGAGTATGAACTGTATCTCAATCAAGTCTTTACAAATAATTATTTAAAAAAAATATTTAAAGCCAGCAGGCACAGTAAAACAAAGACGAGGCTCAAAGTTCTTCACAAGCTGAACATACACTAGGATTGTGACATAAAAATTGTATTTCTTTCTTCTCTAACTTATAACAACTTCCGTTGGTCGTTTGTCACCATCTCCTTGATAACTGCATGCTTAAACATTGAGATTCTCACCTTCCTCAGTTATTATCCCATAGTGATCAATTTAAGATGTTATTTGGGTGTCTGAGTGCCTGTGTTTCAATACCTCTGAGTATCTTGTGGTATCTATTGTTATTTTAAAGTCTAAAGAAAGAACAGAGTACTAACTAGGTAGGGCTGAATTTGAGAAACACTTTAAAAGAAAAAAGAAAAAGAAATTTTTAAGAGACTTAGTACAAAAGCGTTTGTGAAAAGCAAGCTTTTCCAAGGCCGGGGTCGAGATCTGTCTTGTTTATGGCAGAAAGGCTCCATTTGCCATTAGTGAAGCCATTTACTTTTTGGAGAACCTATCACTTTTACCAAATCATATCCTGTTCCCTGAACCTTTGATTAGTCATGTGCACATTCAGAACCATTTAGTACTTGCTGCCGAGTCTTGCACAATATCATCAAAGGCTTATTATCTCTAAGGACCAAAAACACAGTGTACAGGAAGAAATTCCTGCATTCTACTTTCAAACAAAATAAGGAGTATTACTGATTAACTCATGATCTTCATCAATGTTAATACATTTTCATATATAGAACTCTCTCTCTCTCTCTCTCTCTCTCTCTCCACACACACACACACACACACACACACACACACACACACACAACTTGTTCCATGATTTGGATAATATAATAAATAGGGCTTCATGGATACATACAGAAAATAGCAACTAAAGTAAACTTTATATCTTATTTTATCTTTTTTAAACACCTTGCACATATGACTCTAAAAACGTGAATATTTTTCTTCATTCACTGGAAGAATTAAGTTACTTATTAGGGTGAAATCTATCTGTGCGTATTAGGTTTTCTGAACTGCTTCTGTACACATTGTTTTAAAAATTTTCAAGCTACTGGCACTAAAGGAGCAGCCATAGTCCCAAAGGGAAGGAATAACGGGACATAGCACATGGTATCGGTGCTTGCAGGAAACCATGACACATGTACTCAATTTCGAAACATGAATCTTAATAATACAGAGAAACTTGGGCAGTTGAAAAGTAACTTACTTGATGATATAAGAGTTAAAGGCAGAAATATTTCTAACTAAATATTAAAAAAATAATGTTCTAAATCCAAATAGGTCTTCACAAAGACCATTTTAGGTTTTCCAATACTTAGGAAATTAAGAGGATCAAAGACTGAATTGCTTTGAAGAAAGGCTATTTATAATGTTTTTTTCTTAGTTGATTTTGTATTATTACAGCCAAAATATTTTGAAACAAACAGCTTAATGGAGGAAAGACTTATTTTGGCTCACAGAGCTAGAGGGAGTCCAAGTTCATCGATGGTAAGAAAGCCATAATGGAACACCTGAGTTCATGTCAGGATGGACCAGGAAGCAGAGAGAGCAATAGGAAGTGATCAAGAATAATACATTCCCCAAGGATCCACTCACCTCATCCCGATAAGTATTACCTCCCAATCTTTCTTAAGAAGGTACCATCAGCTGCAGACCAAATATTCAGAAGAGGAAGCACCAGATTCAAATCATATACACCCTTATATCAATTTTTAAATAGTTTTTTTCATGAGACTGGGAGAAGATTCTTAAGGAATATTTATCACTGAAAATTTTAATGCTTCTACACTAGCAAATAATTTGTCTTACTTATTTGATTTTTCTAACAAAAAAAAATTAAACAAGCAAACAAGAATTAACAAGACAGTAATTCCTTCCTTGGAACCCTTCCCATTCTGGAGTTATTTTTCACAGCATGATGATGATGATGATGGTGATAAACTTGATTTCAACAATTATTTTTCAAAAGATATTTAAAGTACAGTAATATTTCATATTACATTGTAAACAAAAAAAGTATTTCCAACCTTTTCGGTTATTGTATAGCATAAACTCACCAATAAAATAAACTCTAAACTACAAACTCAGTAGAAAAACTCTGATGAGTTCTGAGAACACATTACAAAGGTGGCTTGCAAAAAGACTGTAGATGTGATGGAAATTAGGCTTTGTATCTAGTTCTTACATGATTTTAGTCCCTGAGGACTTGTGTCCTCAATAAGCTAGTGTTATCCCTAGGCTTGCCAAATGGACACTTAGAAATTTCTAAAGTCTTTGAAAAATATATCTAATAGAGTTTCCATGATGTTTTTACTTGCTTTACACACACCAGCTACAGAGACTTCTTTATCAGTAACAAGATTGTCCTCTCAAAACTCAGACAATTCTTACTTCCCAATAAAAGACAATTTCATTAATAAATTGGGTCAAAGACATCAATGTGAATGATCAAACAAATCTTATAGGGTCAAGTAGCTAGGTTCAGATATCCTCAAACACCTCTACATCCAACCAGTGTAAGTTTTAGCATGAAACTGGGGTTTACATTCACAGTATTGTGAAGAGAGAGAGGTGTAAAGGGAGTTCATCAGCATATGCTGGGGGCATGATGCTAAGAATCTTTAAATGAAATGAACCAAAAAAAGTTGAATTTAAAGTAAAAAAAAAAAAAAAAAACAGGAAGGGAAAAGAAGAAAAGAAAAGAATGGAAGGTGGGCTATTAAAAAAAATATATGTATACACACACACACACACACACACACACACACACACACACAATGGTTCAAAGTAAGAAGCAAAACAAAAAATATAAAAATAATAATTTAAAAAACAATGGGATATATTAAACAGTTTTCATAGGTGACAAGTGACTCCTCCAGAAGTTCTATATATGCTAGGAAAATGAGAGAGGCAGCTCAGCTTCTGAGTGAGCAACTGCTTCATTTGTTCCTGCACAACCAGCTGAATGCCTGTAAATGTGAATTCCACCATCTCCTCTGTCAGGCTAGGGCTGGGAACCATTGGTGCATTACTGCTGATGTACCCTGGTGACCTGAATGAATTGATACAGCCTCCAAAAGGTGCTTAACTTGCAAGCACTGCAAGCTCCAGAACTAAAAGTGATAAATATTCGATTAGTCAGTCCTGTTTAATACACCAAACATGCCAATACAAGGAAGCTGCTGAAAGCAAAAGAATTCCACTGTGACAGGGAATACTCAGGTGGCCACTTAACCATCAGTTTCCCCTCCCAATTAATAGATAGGTGACTGGTTTAAGAGTGTCATTTCAGCACATGGCATTTGTGTATTCAGACCCACTGGCCAGTGCCCACTCTCCTTGCCTAGAATTTTAGAAAAAACTGTTAGTTTAGAGATGTGAAAATGGTATCAAACATGATGATGCTGAAGAAAACATAGTAAGGTTTATCAGGTGCCAGGCTCTCTGCTTTCCTACAATCTGCTTTTCCTGTCCTCAAATATGAAAAGGTTTTCTTATTGATGGATCTTTACAAGGATGCCTGGGCCTAGGCTGGAAAGAGCACAGGGTTATAACTCAAAACAAGGATCTTCCTTTCTATGACAATCCAAGAAACCTCTAAAATCAGTTTCCTCATATGCTTAAATGTGAATAATTGTATAATTGTATGTAAGTCTTTGGAAGAGTGATGAGACAATATACACGTAGCATGTAACGTACAATTTTGGTCAATACAGTACATGTTCTTTCTTTAAAAAGTAGTGCCATTGTAAAAGGCAAAAAAAAAAAAAATAGAACCATAAATTCTCAATATGGTTTCATTGTCAATAGACCATCTGGCATCAGAAGAAGGGATATTTTTAGAAAGAGGCTCCTCCATCAATCACATAGACAGCAAACTGTCAGCTCTATCAATAAATGAAGATCTTTTATAAAAGAATACATAATCACAAATGAAAATAAAAAGCAGTATTACAAAACTTTAAAAGGTTTTGTCGAAAACTGGTATTGTCACGTAGTTAGGCCTGTCTTTCTATCCTGAAACTCGCTTTCCATTATTTCTACCATCAAATGTCCAGGTATATAGCCCTTGAACCCTAAACTTCCTCTGTGCTATTCCTTAAAAATCACTTGAGGGGGTCTAAGTAGATATCCCAGACTCTAAAATGCCTGCCACCCAAGCTTGAGGACCTCAGTTCAGATTCCCAATATCTACGTAAAGAGCCTCGATGGTGGTGTGTGCCTGTAACCCCAGCATTGGAGAATGATGAGGACAGGAGAATTCATGAAGCTCATTTACCAGCCAGTCTAGCTGAATCTATGAGCCTCAGGGTCAGTAAAAGAACCTGTTTCAATAAACAAAAGTGGAGAGCAACAAGGTCAGACACCTCCGGCCTCTATCAATATATGTGTGGATGTGCTGGTATAGACTTTTTACCCACATGCCATGTGCACATGTCTACACCAACAAGTACATACATCACACACACAAAACAGCACACACGTCACATACGCACACACACACACATACACACACACATATTGCATTGCTTGAAGGGCAAATACAATTCCAACACTCCTTTAACAAGAGGTAAGGAAAATATATTTCTATTATATGCTTTCAAATACTTCCTTGGATAGAAAAGATTTAGATGAAATTACCATATGATTTTATATGAACATTATACATATACGCATTATATGAAATGCATTATATATGATATAAAAGTATTTTTCCTTTAGGTAGAAAAAAATGGGATTCGTTTTCTTTCATCTCTTTCCCTACAACAATCTCACTGTGAGCCATGTGAGGCTCAAACTCATAACCTTCCCACCTCAGTCTCCCAAGCTCTGGTATCATAAGTACGTTTCACCACATCTCACAAGATGTCAGAATATCAATTAAACTTTATATGACCAAGTGAAACAAAATATTGCTATACATAACTCTTATCTGTGATAATTACTGTCTAACAAGTCAACATGATGATGAACCTTTAGGCAGAACTCTCACTGACTGCATTGTAAATCGTATTTACAGATATTTTCCAGGATTCATATTAAAGTGGCATCTTGATTCCGTTGATGGGGTGACTTAGATTGTAACTGGATATTCTTACCAGATTTTCTTTGTTTTTATTTTGCAACAACACATAGCAGCATCATTCTTATGTTAGAAGAATAACTGCCAAAGGTGCCAACCAAGGAAAGCTCTTTCTTGCCTTTAATTTTTTAACATAATTCTCACCTTAAATTGACCAGTAAACTGTTGCCATGCACTAGAGTAGGTAGAGTATGACAATATCCACAGATAGGATTATAGTGTATCTATAGACAATTCAAGATACTTGGCACATTCCGACTTTTGATTAAGCATATTGAAAAGAGCAAGGAAACTTTGCATGGCTAGAATTAGCTTGTAATTTTTATGAATGTCCCTGGGACCAAATTTAATGTATAACTGTGAAGAGTGTTGTTTGAAAATACAATTGCAAAAATCTCTGTTTCTGCACAGCACATAGGAAGTGAGCCTATTAGTCAACACATTAACGGACACACCCACCACGAAGCTATATTCAAAGCCTGACACACAGTAAGTGCTCAATAAATGCCTCTCTGCTTGTTGAAGACACACAAGAAGCAGCATATCATCTAGATATTCAGCAGAATGAAGCTGTGACCCTTGTGTCAGCATCAATCAATACACTTAGGTTACAGAGACTATGAAAATATTTTCTGATGATGAGGATTTGCTATACCTTCTTGGTCCTGATTCACTTTTTAAATAAATCATATGCTCTCATGCTCTTCTGAAAGCTACTGACAATGTGAGGGGAAATCACTCTAACGCTTGGATTGTCTGAATAATGAATACATCTCCATGTCTGTGTGAACTCCACCTTAGGCTCAGACTCAAAGCAAACTTGGTAAAGCATCTGCAGTAGGGCTTGGGAAGACCAGATGTTCTGGAAGCAGAACTGTGGTCATTATGCACATGCCAGCTCCTCCTCACTCCACCCCCGGCCAAGACCCTTTCAGCAGTATGAGGCCTGCCTAACATATGACTGTGGTTGTATTGCTGTGTGCCAGCCCCACGCCCTTTGAGCACTTCAACAACTGCCTACCAGCTCCATGGGAAAGGGACAGACACATTAAGCCAAGGAAAGCTGCATGAGAGTCCAGAACTGTGTGATAACACTTTCTGTTCATTTTACATAAGCAACCTCAGGACAGGTCGAAAATAAGCCATTTGATACTTTTGGATAAAACGTGCCAACACTCCAGGTTAGAGAGAATAAGCACAAAATACAGAAATGTGTGAATCACAAAGTCCAAGTTGGCATGTTCCTGTGACCTGGGGTGAACAGTGCCAAGCTGTTGACCAGGTTCCTGAGTGTGTTTGTAGGGTGACTGTGGTGGTGGTGGTGGTGGTGTGTGTATGGGCTGGGTACATTCAGATGCAGTAAATGAGAGAAGCTTCAGGAGAAGGGACTGTTCTTCCTAGCCCTGACTCCCAACCGATTTCCTCCACCCCAATCCACCTCCACCCACTCTAAGATGAAAATTCTTCCAGAGTTAGCAAATGTGTTAACAACAGTTCACTCTGAAAATGACTAGAAAGTCATTTACAGCTGCAGACGCTTCTCTGTTTTTTATGGAATTTCTTGTTTTCCCTTAATTAAAAGAATGCTTGGTTAGGAATGCTAGGAAGTTAGCTAATCTTGCAGCATGGAATACTTCCATGAGCAGAAGATCTAGGTGGGAAGCAGATAGGCCATAACACACAGAGGGAAATAGAAGCAAAGGTTAAGGAAAGACATACAGGAAATAAAGACAGGAGGGATCTGAAGCCATATTTTCCTTTTTCTAAAGGCTGCCTAGGTTTGATAACAATTTCACACACTAACATTATTTTATTTACTCTGACATGGATATAAGCTCGGCTAAAATGGACCTCTGTAGAGATTAATATGTGTCCATCTGTTTATACTTAATAGCTTTGTTTTTTTTTTTCTCAGTTTGGGGGTGAACAAAGGTTCTCAGCTCCCAATGCTCCTTAGCACTTGCCATAAGAATACAGTGATGAGGTCCACATTTGTACAGAAGTAGCATGGTTTGCACATGGCTATAGTTCAGGAGTCGTCAAGCTTAGAAACAGAGGGCTGTGTAGTCAGGAGGGCCATCCAGTTACAGTGTGATCTGAAAACACCCGTGATTTATTAGTTGCTATTAGCTAACCAGTTCCTCTTTATTTGATCTGTGTATTTATTAGTTCTAAGTATTATGCAAGCATGGATTGTTCTACTCTAGAAATTACTTTTTCAACCTCTGTCTGTCTTTTAATATGAGAATACAATGGAATAATTTGAATTGTGATTACTTACAAAAAAAAAAAAATCTTACAACTGGAATTAAATTCCACACTGCTTTTCAACCTTGAAATGAACATTAATGTGAAACTAATACAAAAAAGTGCAAAAATATTTCCATATTCAGTTTAATGTTTAGTCAGGGAAAAGAATAACTTTTGTTTATCTCTGAAAACAGCTTTCTTCTTCTAAACAAATGCCTAGAATAAGAGTAAGAAAAACCCGTTTTGATTTCTCAGAGCATACCCATATTGCAATTGCCTTGTGCACAATGATCCTTATGCAAATGTGTACTATGCCATCCTTTAAGCGCTTTCCACCATCACACAAGGACAATGACATCAATGACTAAAATGCTATGTATCTTGTATATTTGATTTTAAATTGCAAAGCTGGACTTGGGCATATGCTTATGAAAATACCTCTGGCCTACTGATAACTTCAACCCTTCAGTACTTTCTGCTAATCAAAATAGCAAAGGTGTAGGGGATGCCAATCATTCCCTGGCTTGTTTGTTTTCTTTGCAGACACTCTCTCACTGAGTCTCCTTCTTTCTCTTCTATGTCCCTCCTCCCCTCACCTAGAGTTTTAGTTCTTAACCTGGATCCTTTCTTTATTCTATATCATAAATCACAAGAAAAACTGAAAAATGTTCCTTGGGCCAATGTTACCCTGTAAGTACCTAGGACGAAACCTCATGTGTGTGCCACCACTCGCCATGGAGACAGGCTAGTGCCTCAATGCTTTTAGCCTTTGTGAAATACAAATATCAAAACATTGTGGAACTCAGGTAGGCTCCTTTGCCTCACTCCTAACAGAGGCAGGAGGGGGGGAAAGCTCATGGAGTTAAGCTTTTGACTTTGAACCAGAGAAGTTGTAAACACTCACCCATTCACACAGTGGGATGACTGCTGTCAGGGGGCATGAACAGCTAAGCACAAGCAAGTTTCACACAGGGTGATGGTTCTGCCAATAGGCTGGCCAGAAGAGCCAGGCACACAGTGCCAAGAACATACTCCAGTGTGTCTGGAATATTGCCCAAGCCTTCCTTGATTGTCCTAACTTTCATGTATAAGGCTAAGTGGTTGTCATTACAACTTTCCATTGGACTCTCAGAAAATGCCAGGGCTCATTTAAGAGGCAGAGAAAATTACAATGCATTTTTAAAATGAAGGCTGAAAGTCAAGGAGATCCTTTAATACACTCCTCAGTTGACTCATTAGTTCATTACATCATACAAACATTTAGTAAGGACCCAGTATGTGAAAATCTATTCACTATAACTTTTAAGAGAATATAAAGCATGAAATTTAAAAAATATATATAATGTAGCCTAGTAAACATGCTACCTTAAGACCACTGTTATGTATTTACATAGACATGTATGTGGATATTAGCTTGCAAGACCAATTTTAACTGTCTGCACTCTTAGCATTTATTAGCCTCACTTTAAATACACATGCAGACATTAAAGGGGAAGATTAAATTTTTTTCTCTTCTGTTTCATTTTCCTTGACCAGTTTTCTTTCATCATTAAAGTTTCTGAAGGAAAATTATGTCAAGATAGGATTGTACTACAACATTAGAGAACTTCACCTGAAAAAAATGAGGACTATTTTAAAAAAATAACAAAGTTGACATCTTAGAAAAATCTAAGAAAAGTAACACTGCCAAAAGTGAACATAGCTGTTTTTTTTTTCTTTCTAGTCATCGTTAGCAATAGACATAATGGTACTCTTTTTTCTTTTTTTCTTTTTCTTTTACCATATGGAAAGATCATCAACACATTCTTTCTCTGGGTTCTTTGCCAAAATACCATCGCCCACAAGCCCTCTACCTTAAACATAAAAGGAGAGGTGTTGTTCTGGTCAAATAAAGAACTAATTTTTACTACCACGCATCTAATGTTAAATCTGCCTAAATCCTGCCAAATACATTAAAACAACATCTGTAAAACAGATTTTCATTAAATTGATCAGTTTAAAGTTAAGCAGCTCGGCAGATGATGCTTTTACACTAACCCTTAACCTTTAACTTTTAACCTCCTTAAACGGAATAAAGGCACATAGTTCTTTTACATGACGCTTCTCCAGGTTGACAACACAGTAAGTAGAGTGTTTTACTCAAACTGAACTGACACATCATCACATTTAGAGTGCTATGAATCAATATGTTGTCAATAATGAGCAAAGCTGGTATTTTTGCAACTCTGTATCTGTCTTACAGCTCTAACTTGCCACTTTCCTCTAACATCTAAATAATTCACAATGCAAAATGGTGCAAATTAAACACTTAATGAAAATAAATTTTATAGAGAAGATTATTGTCTAGTCATTAACTCTGAAACTATTTTAAGTCTAATTTTAATATTTAAGCCATGTGATAAACCATGATTTTTTTTTTTTCCAGGCCCAAGCCAATTTGTTAGGTTCTCATTTAAAAGCAATTAATGTTACTTATGAACTAATTTTATTTTGCTGAGACAAGCCAGCCAAGCTAATCTCTTCATCACTGTGCTTGAAAATGCTCTGTGTTGGACTCACATAGTTCCTGGGTTGAGTTTGGAAATAGCATGTTCAATGCTCAACTACTCAGGAATATTTCCTCTAACAATTTATAAAACCATGCAAAAAATAGTTGAATCGTCAGTTAACACATTTCAGCTACTCAAATATTCTTAGTCTTCTTTGAATCTAATGTAACGTTTTTCAGAATAACTTTTTGTCTGCTGACCATATTTAAGCACTATATTGGATTATAGTCAGCTAAGTAAAGAATACACAGCACAGAGGGGCATGTTATATGTTTTATAGTATCTTTATGATAAGTATGCATCTTCTACTGTGGGATCTAATGTGCTCTCAGCATTACAGGCTTGTTTAGAATCAAGTATTTATCAGAAGTGGTTTGTATCAATTCAAAGTCCAACTGTCCCCCAAAGGGAACTTCAAGATAAACCTTGAAACTTTGTAAATGACCCTGCAGGAGTAAGATGGTCAACTCATGCTTATGGAAAGAATTGCATGAACTCCCTTTCTCCTCATCCCCTTCTCTCTCTCTTTCTCTCTCTTTCTCTCTCTCTCTCTCTGTCTCACATACACACACACACACACACACACACACACACACACACATACACACACACAAACCTATACACAAATGAAAAATTATCATACTGTTTAACAAACAACCTTTTCTAAGAAAATAAACAACACTCTCCCTTTCACTAGGTTCCCACCTAAGAGTAATAAAATAGAAAAATCTGTACATGTATATCTCCTATGCACAACATGTTAATTTTAAGTGTTAGAGAAACTGTGTGAAAATAAACACAGTTCATGAATATTCTATATAGCTCCCAGGGTTTAAATCTATTATTTATACAAACTTAATGTTTGTTTGTTTGTTTTTCTCCTAGGTATTCTAAAACTTTTAATAGGTCAGGTATCAACACCAACAACAAAAAGTAGGCAATTGAACAGTTGTCAGCTGTTGCTGCAAAACCCATGAATTATAATACAATTAATCCTTTATATTATATTTTCAATAGCGCTGAGGTAGAAGCATTCCATCTCACATTAGGGCCTGCACTGCCCACAAACTGAGCAGCCCAAACCTAATGCTTTCATTATCGATCCACAGAGTGCCAATATTGCAGGAGCAACGTTACAAATTCTCACACTGAGAATGTAGGTTTTTGTGCACAGTACATCTATCTAAAATTTAAACTCACAGGAACAACCCAAGTGCACAGCACCAGACTGATCCAAGTAAATAATTTCTGAGCCTAACCCAGATGGCCACAGCTGCTTTTGCTGTTGTGTTTGCAATTTTAAAAAGGATTAGAAAGGCTATAGGTATTATAATTGTTGGTTGACTCCTGATAGTATAGTTATCACTGATTTCTAGTATAAATCAATAGATAACACTTGCAAAATGGATTTTGTAATCATATTTAGAGCTTGTTACAATGACTAATGGTTTGCAATATTTTCTGAATTTTAATATCCTGTAGACAAAAGAAGTTTTTTTAATAAGTAACCAAGTTATTCATCATAGAAATGAATGTGCTACACTTGTACAGGAACCAAAACCATCAAGGCAATCCAGTGAACTAACTACAGAAAATAAATTCATCAGTCAGTAGGGTTCAGAAACCATCAAGACAAGTTGTGCAATGCATGCAGCTCATCTCTTCACGTATGAATAACATCTGCATAGTTTTTTCCAGTAAAGATAAAAGTACACTTGTCATCTTAAGAGTATATTTATACATGCCACACCCATCGGGGAGGAGAGGAAACATTACCAGTTGGAAAAACAATCATGCAAAAGAACAAACAGAGTTTCCTTGTGGAGATTTCCAACTGATGCTAATGAAGATTGTGTTTATTCTATGTCACAAAGTGGGCACATATACAAACGTCCTGTTTGGGTCATTCTTGTTTGTCCCCAAGCAAATGATACTTTTACAGTGTGGGCACTGTGTGTGTCCTCTGCTCCCTGTAACCATTAACACTTAGTGGTATTATGTTTTTGTTTTGTAAAAGCAATAAATAAAACACAACTTTAAAGCACTATTTTTGTAATAACAATATCCAGAAAAAAAGTTCTTTTGTTGTAGGAAGCCAGTGAAACAATCTATGCCTCTGACAGTGGTAGAAATGGGGCATGGAGCAAAGCCCTAGGTTTTACTAGTGTGCATTCCATACACGTTTAGGAATGGTACCAGAACTTGTGCATCTTGCCCCTCACACCTGCTCCCCCCCCCCTTGCCCGACTATGCTCCAAACTCTGAAACGGTTAATGCTCTTGTCTACTCTGTGCCAATGAGAATGAATGGCACTGCTTACCTTGTAGAGTTTCAGGGCCGCCTCGTGCCTGTGATTGGTGGTATGCAGACGTAATTTATCCACACTGTTGGTGTAGTAGTCGCAGGCGTTACACTTGAGGTGAACAGGGTTGCCAATGGCAATGCACTTCAGCCTCCATTCATTGCTCTTCCCCCCTTCCTTGATGTGGGCCACCAGTTGGTATTTCTGCATATGCTTATCAGTCTTGCAGTGAAGCTGGAAGTTGGCTTTGAGCTGTGTGTTGTAGTTGCAGAGCTTGCACTGGTATATATCTCCAATTACAGCCCTCCATTCCTCTTCAGGGAGAGAGCGTTCGCTGTTCACATGCACACTTAGGGCCTCCAGGCTGTCAGAGGTGAATTTGTTGCAAACAGCACACTGGAATAGCTTCAGCGCCGGGTCACTGATATAAGGTGACAGCTCTCCTGCAGTAAGGAGGGACAGGTCATCACCCATTAGCTGACCACTGGCAAGCCGGATTTCAGGCGGCAGCTCATTATTTACTACAGGAAAAAAAAAATTAAAAGGAAAAATAGAAACTAGAAAACACAGCACACACAAAAGCATGTAAAATAAAGTCTTGACAAGGAATGTGCTTTCTCTAGAGCTTAAACTATAAAAGGCTGTAATAGGATTGAATCAGGATCAATTACAATCGTCCTTTTCAACTTCTAAATGCCCTCATCAGATAGCTTTAATTACTCCTACTGGGCATGATGTCATTCCGAAATTTGTATTTTCCAGTACAAGAGAGTTGATCAATACCATAACAAAACAGTCACATGTCTGTGATTTAAGATCCTAGGTAGACTTACATAAACACTAATTGTCATTTCCCAATTTGTCTTAGAGCTTGATGGGATTTGCCTAATTCTGCACTGGATGCCTATAATGTACTCCCAAATACCTGGATAAGGTAATGAATGGTATTGTTGTAGGTTTAATTATGAGCAATCACAACCATTAAAATATTTTTTCAGAAATAGTTCATTAAAATCATGATAGCTCAAGTTTGATACCATGAGAAACAATCACCCAAGCTGAGCCTGTAAATTCTGCCCCATGATGGCTAATGA
>JAMJFZ010000239.1:28967500-28985000 GCA_026225945.1 Cricetomys ansorgei
GGCTGGATAGTCAGAAAGAAAACAAGGATGCTATTAGATTTGTAGAATAAACAGGAAGTTCAGGAAGCCAGGATAATCCTTTCCCTCAGTTTATGCATAGATCTGATGTGCAACTGATGGTCTCTACCACAAAGAGTAAGAAAAGCTACTAAGCATTGAACAGATTTATAAGTTCCTGAGTTATTATATTAATAGTGGAAATTATTATTATTATTATTATTATTATTATTATTATTATTATCACTTGAATTTCATTTTATTTTTACCCTTACCACAGTTCTTTGCTCACAAAAAAAAAGCACATGCTAGCATCATTACACGTGTTCCGAATGTACCTCAACTGTACCTCAGAGGAGTTGCATGTAATGTTCAGTTAATCATTTGGGCTAGATGCCACATGGGCTCTACAGAGTATCATTTCAGTATTTCTTGCTATAAAATAGATTCCATGTTTTCATTTTACATTTAAAAAGGCAAAAGTAAAAATTATGGAAACTATATTAAAAGAATCCATATCCGAAATGTAGTAGGATCTATTTTGCTGTAGTGTTTCTATGTAGTTTTACAACAAAGTACCTATCAATTTCATCTCAATAAGATACACATTCATCAGAAACTAGATCAAACATGTAAGTCTTCTATATAATCATATTTACATTTCATTCTAAAATCAACAGTAACAAAACGGTTTAAATTGGCACAGATAACAATATATTACCCGATTTTAATATTTTTTATATAGATATTGACTTTAACCATAGCAATGTTTGTCAGTGTGTCCTGATGGGACCCTTTCATCTGTGTGGTTAAAAGGCTATTTAGATTAGTAATGTTCTATGGAACTAAATATGATGCCAAGTAATTCACTCTCATCAATGCCAAATGAAGTTTTTCTTTTACCAATAGGACTCATGTAGGAAGTTTGTCCTAGCTTTATAAAAAAAAAAAAAATCCAATATGAAGACCACAAACACAATCATTTAACTTAAACCACAGAACCATTCCCAAGTGACTGCATAACAAACTAATTCACTATAAAAGTTGCTCCACCATCAAAGCTGGCTTCTATTTAATCATCACCAATTTCTAGACTCTACTGCCAAATATCCTATTTTTTAAAAATCACTGTCCTCAGGAAATTCCTTAGAGAAACCTGTTATAACTTTTATATTAAATCCAGAGCAATACATACCTGCTGATCTGCTTGGAATATGTGTACACATTTTTTGGTATTCTCAGGAATTCACAAGATCAGTGACTTTGATCGTGTCAAATCCCTCTTTCGGAAGCAGCAGACAATATGCAGAAAAGAAGTTTTGTTTTTTTTTTTTCTTCTGCTTTGCTTTCCTCTGCAGTCACTGCTGCCTAAACTCTGCTCTGCTAAATGGCCAAACCCACCTAAGAGGAGCCTGACTAATGAAAGGGGGGGTGCTCTCTGCACAATAGGAGAATGCCTTTGCATTCAGCACTCAGAATTCCCATTAGAACCCAAAATCAGAGGCCAGTTTTACGTCTGCTTTTTAATTGAGGCTGCCCCAGCCCTCTTCTACGGTCCAGTGAGACAGTGTTTGTGAAATGATTAAAAAAAAAAAAAAAAAAAAAAAAAAAAAAAACGTGATCTGATCAAGAGGCCAGAATAATGGGAAACGAAAGCTAGGTTAGCCACTCTGCTAAGTTCTGGGAAAGAAGGCCAGAGCACTCCTTAGCCTATTGTTTTTTATTCTCCTCTGCTCTCTGAACACTCTTGAGTCTTTATTTTACTCCATCTAAAATGGGTTAAAAGTTGTCTTCTTACAAGAGAATTTGGTAACAAGTTACAGATTAAAAAGAAAAAAAAAAGAAGAAGAAGAAGAAGAAAATAAATAAAAATCTTTGAATTATATCAAGTTTCCAAAAGGTCATCACTGTCTCTGCTGTGGCCTTTTCCCCATTCCAAATCCGCTATCAATATGTCATAGTGAGTTAGGCAAAGACAAAAGAGAGGCGCAGTGTGAAAACGGCACATATATCTAATCCTGACAAAGCAATGAATAGGCCTTCACAAGTATAATTATACTTGTTTATTTGTTGCCACGTACAGAGAACTGATGAAAAAAAAAATCCATCAAAGTGGTATTATGCAGGCACCAAGAGCTTCTTTTCTTTGCTTGCTAAAGCCACATTGAGGCTTAAATTCCTCATTGTTAAATTCAGAAGAAAGAAAAAAAAAAGATTTTTGGCTGGACTTTTTTTTGCATCAGTTGCTGACAGATCTTTTGTGTGCCAGGCTGTATTAGTTCACACCGCTACCTCATTCTGATCCATGCTGGAATTCATAATTACAAACTACTGCACTGAAGCTTGGGCAGGGTGTGGCTTGCTGACCACAGGAAGTGGTCAGCATAGTCTCTTTTTGATATATCAAAATACAGGTGATGTACCTGGGTGGAAGCCCCAATTACATCAGAAGACATATTGGATTTCAATCCTTAAAGATGCTCTCCTCTCTGAATTAGCCTTCATTGCAATTTGCTTATTTTAGTGGGGTGTTTAGTATTTCTTTTTTTTTTTAAAAAATTGTGTAACTTCTCTGCCATTTCAGTATTAAAAATGTTAGCAAAGGGGCTGGCAAAAGATTGAAAATATTAAGTAAAAAAGGTTTAAAACCCAACTATTAAGGGGCCATTATGTTCCAACAGACACTAAATCAAGTGATTTAACAAAAGAACAATTTTTTAGAGGTGGGGCGGGAGAGTCAAGTAAGCTTTTTTTTTTCCTTGCAGTATAGAAATATATCAAAGTAAAGGCAATCTCCATAGTTAATGTTTGTGAGCTTTACAATTTAAAACAGAAAAGCTGTAATTTTTCTTTGCTGGCAATCTGGAAACACTCTGGAGTTAATTACAGCTGATTCGGAGTGAACCACACAAACAAAGACCAGTCTATGTCCAGACAATTATACTGCATTAACCAGCTTAGAGCTTCCTGCTGATGTTTCAGGGCTCTTCTGTTACACCCTTCTACCTTCCCAGCACGAGAGAGAATGCTTCTGCAAGAAGGAATTAATGAAGCGAACTGCAAAAGAATGTGTGACGACCTCTCCTGACACGGCAAAAACTTTCCACCCATGTCATGACAAAGGGGAGAAGGTAATTAAGTTTGAATAGAAGGATGTAACCAAATATATTCAGCATTTAGAACAAGCACATTTTTAAGAAGGGAAAGTTTACAAAGACAAGTATGCGTGTGAGAGTCAACTGAGTCATGTTTCCTTTTTCCCTCTCATTTTTCTCATTAAAATCAAAATTAGCCATTCAGTGCAGATTGGTTTCCCTCTCTATAAATAGGACCCTTGTGGTTGAAGCATCGTCTTCTCTCTCTTTGATTCTTCCTTTCTTTCCCTTCTTCCCTAGTCTCCTTTCTCCTCCTTCTCTCTCAGATCACTAAATCTACATGGAAGTTTTGCGACAATCACATAGCATTCAACATACAGGCTGTGGAGGAAACAAGGAGAGCCGTACTTTCCCACTAAGTCCAACAGTTCTGAATTAGATTAGTTGTGGGAAACGGGAATTTTACTCAGTTTTCTTTACAACTTTAATCAAACTCCAGCTACTTTGCTTACAGAGGAATCAATAGTCTCTCTTTAACCAAATTATGCTATTATATGACTCATTTTATGTGTTTGCTTCAGGAAAATTTCATAATCAGTGGGCAAGATGGATTCAACACTTCAGCTACCTCTGGAAACAAACTTGGGTAATTTCGAACCAATGGAGTTGATTTCTAATTTTCTTATTCATTCTAATTGAAAATGAATAGTTTACGTTGGTGTGAGGCAAGGACACAAACTGCAATTATGTCCTGTGCCTTTTTCTGTTTTTTTTTTCTTGATACTGTTTTGCTCATATTCCAGCTGACGCTTAGTCTTGGTGGTGGTTGCTTCATTAAAGGGTAAAGGGGACCTAATTGGCTAAAGTATTACTAGGAAGCTGTTGTTTGCCAATACTCAGAGATTACATTGAGTTTTTTTCATCATCTAAAGAAAAGAAAGGTATCAAACAATGCCAGTAACCCAACCATACTTAAGTATTCACCTTCCCCTTTTCTCCTCATCCCAAAGTGGGGTTAGCCTTACATGATCTTTTAGATACCTCCCTAAATAATACATAAATCTAAAACTCAACAAGGGTCTACATCAAAATATATTTAAATGTATTCCATGGAAGTACTACAAGATTGTGTAAGTCACTCTAAATTTCAAATCATCATAATGAGGAACCAATTAGTCTTCCTTCTCAAGTCCCCTCCCAGATGCTCCCATCATATTTGAAAGTTCAAGTGCAGGACACTTAAATATGAAGCTGTTACATGGAATGCTTTCAGTTTCCTTGTAGGGAAATGTGGACTCTTCAATCATGTCTTGGAAATATATAAATCCATGTTGCACGTCTTTCCTGCAACTATATTGTCCATCTTGAAAATGTAATTGGCTAACCCCTCTCACTTCAAACAATCTGAATATCTAGATGATAGCAATGCTAATTATCATAGGAATAATTTGAAATTAATCCTAATTGATACAATAATGTATTCTAGCTATAGAATGTTTGGTTTCAAAAGATTTACTAGCTTAGCAACAACCATCACGCGTGTTATCACTTACAAAGTATGATGACAATATGTTCTAATACAGGTATGGAATTTTCCTTCTTTCGCATGTGTGATCACATACATAGTATTATAACAGTCTGTTTCAATGCATATCTGTGATTTTCCTTCTCTCACATGTGCTATCACATACACAGTATGAGGACAATGCATTCTAATGCACATCTGTGTTTTTCCTTCTTTATCTAGTCATATGGAAAACACTGAACTACTAACCACTGAATATTTAAAGGAAAGAATAATTTTATGATTATTTATGTTTCACTATTCCCACCAATATAACAATAAATGTACTAGTGTTAAGAATATTAGAAAATCATTCCTTGCAGGCTAAACCTATCATAATTACCTTCATAAAATGAATCACAGGTCAGGTATTCCAGCAAACATTCCTATTCCCTGAGCAATTGCTTCAGTGCTTTCACGATTTCAAATACTTTTCACAAAGAAAGTTATGTACATAATTCTTTAAATCACTACCAAGTGGCTCTCTCGATATATTATTCTTAGAGTCTACCAAATGCAACTGTTTTTATATTCCATGTAAATATTTTAAAATACTTTATATTAAAAACCACACTAGGACTAACATAACAGGAAACACAAGTGGAATGCCAAGTGTTTTTTGAATAAAATCTTGGCAAATTTATGTTTGATCACTAAGATTAGTTTGTTATTTTATTTCTATTATGAAGAGCCTTTTGTCTGTGAGCTCTCTCTCTCTTTCTCTCTCTCTCTCTTGCTCTCCCTCTTTCCACTCTTTTTTCTCCCTCTCTCCCTCTGTCCTTCCCCGAAAAGTTAATTTGACTGCTGCCCATCAGTGAAGTGAGCAATTCAGTAATTAACTTTTGTGTTTTAAATCTATGAAGTTTAATTAGATTTCATTATAAACAAACAAATGTCAACCATAATTATAAACTCCTTGGTTTACCCACATATTATCCCTTTTCAAACAAACTTGATGTCAGACAAATTAAAATCAAGCAACCAGCAATTTTGAGTTGAATTTTACATGATCTGCTGGTAACCTGATTACTTTAACTTCAATATCATTACAGGAAAAGTATTTCAGGAAAAATAATTACAAGAATTCCAACAGGAGACAAGCTTAATGGTATTGATTCAAAAGATGTGTGTTCTGAGGACCATGGTGAAGAAATAATGTTATCTCAAATCTACAGTTTCTATTAAAATGAAATTGTCCAGCATGAAAGAAGCAATTTAAGATTAGTGTCTGAAGAACTAGAGATATAAAACTAACTAAGTAATTATCTGGCTGCAATTATACTTTAAGTAGCAAAATATTAGTGTGCAGCAACTAAGAGACATGGGGTGTTCAGGTTTATTTACTGATGGGTATATCTATTAGGACCAAGGACAAGTGGAGCTGTCAGGACATAATGAAGGTAAATGATTAGTTAGCACCAAGCCTGAACTCTTCTTCAATGCAATAAGAGTTAATTAAAGTTTACCATCAAACATCAACCAAAGCAGGATGTTGATCAGGTTTCAGCATTAAGTGCAAACAGACAATAGTTGGCAGCAATTAGTGCAGCTATCAAATGACATGCAATGATAATTATACATTTAAAACAGCTAAAGAGCTGGGGGAGAAACTAATCAGCCTCTTTGACGACAAATACTCAAAGGGCAGGAAACAGGTATCAGATTATTTCACTTTAACACTGTAGATCAATAGAATTAAACAAGAAAAGGTTGTATGGGTACATTAGCTGAAAGAGAACAGTTAGCTGGATCCAAAATGAAATAAATCTGCTAGTATTGGTCTATCAAAGATAAGAGCTAGTATAAGGAAAGGAAATTTGTTACTTTTCAATTAATGTTGAAGAATAAACTCTGTGTAAAGAAAGTTTAGCTTCTTGGTTTTGTGTAAGTCCAACAATTTCACAAGTATTACATTGTCAGAATTGTTATTTAAATTAAGTATTAACTTCCACTCTAATGTCAAAAGTATTTTATATCTGGATGTTACTTCTGTGTGTGCAAATACTATTTCCCTACAGGAAAAAAAATTAGAGAAGTAAAGATTGAAACTCTTTCAATGCAGCTAAACTTAAAGGTTAGGTATCCATGTCAGGTATATGTATGCATATTTGGCATATAACAAGCAAATCTGCCCCTTGATGCTATCTCAAACATACTGCTTAAACCAGTCTGGCTTAAGTCAATAACTACATACACACCATATACCTTCGAAAGTGCACAGTTTCCCAGCTGCAGTCTACGGCACATCTGAGAACAGTGTCCACCCTTATCTCTCCCGCCCTTCCCATGTCACCAACTCATTCTGTTATGCTAAGGATTTGTACACAGTGTTGTCCAATTCCAATCTTTCCCTGGAGCTGAATCTAAGCCATGGCCGACTCCCAGTACAAAAATGCGCCTCTCCAAAAGCCCCTTTGCCCCTTCTGTGCTCATACACTCATTGGTCCTGACATCTTCACTCCAGCCATGACAAACGAGCTGATGACTCTGATGTGACTGCACAGGACAGCTTTATCTAAAGATATATCATTAACTCTCATCACCATTTCTAATATGACTCTTCGGGGTTCCAATAGTGTCTTGTGAAAATCTGTGTGTGTAAGTGTGAGTGTGAGTATGTGTGTATAAATATGTGCTCCGTAGGTAATAAGAAACCAATTCCATCAGAAGAGAAAAGTGAACTCAGTGTGAACTGGATTTGTGATGGGCGAACACTGACATGAACTACATGCTACTCTGGGGATTTCAGTCACCACTCAACCTCAGGTCAGTGCCAGACAGACAGTTGACTGTCTTTTAAATGTCTTTTCTCTCCTCTCAACATGAGCAGCTGGAATAGAGCATCATTTGTGACATAATACAATTGAAGGGCCTCAGAGAAACAGGGCATATCAGTGGGTAGGACAACCTTGTTCTTCATTTCTACTCCATGTTGCGCCTGGTTTATTCTTACCCTCTTTATGGTATTAAATCTCTATTCACTTCAATGGGTGTGGGGGGGTATTGTAAAAATCAGTTTTACTATGACATTGTCATGCTTTTGGATTAGAAAGAGGCAACATTTTCCCAATTGTTATTAACTGTGAAACTCTTTAGTTTACTTGAAAGGTAAGCCTTTTTGCATTTAGTGCGAAACCTTCACCTACAGACTGAGTAAGAACTCAAATTCCAGGTGCAAGTTCTTGGTACATACACTGTGGAATTTGTACAGTAGGTTCTTGTTATAACCTCCTTTCTCTAGTCCCCTGAGGACACAGCCAATCACAAGCAACGCTTCCATAACAGACCACAAGAAAGGAGGTTAAGCTTTGAGGTAAAGTGCTGTTCACTCTTGGACCACGCAAGGAGCTCTTTATTCTTGTCCTTATTGGCATCGGTGCCCTTCTTAGAGCAAGAACAAAGCCAAGTGCTCATGTGAGTTTTATGAATAAATAAGAGGTGAGCCAGTTTAAGTGCTGCCTGTGATGTCCTTGTTGACAGTGAGTATTTAAACAGCTTTCTATGACCAGTGACTTCTGGCAAACCAGAATGATACTTGTCAATTGTTAGCCTGCTTCTTTTCAAGAAGGGAATGCCCTGTCCCACTTTCCTTGCAACTTTTCACCTTCTAGACTATTTTGGTACTATTTCTACGTACTTAGCTTTATAAACCCAACCCAGTTAGTTACAGAAGTTATCATAGGACTGAGACAATAACCAATGTTTTTGTTTTGCAGATCAAGCTAACCAACCAAACAACCAACCAACATTCAAACCAATCAAATGAGCAAACAACCCTTTTAAAACTAGGAAACATACACACACACAGACACACACACACACACACACACACACACACACACACACACATACCTCCCCATTTACTCTGAATCATGTGGTCTTTCCCAGGAATTTTTATGGGCTTCAGTTTCCTTATCAGTTGAAAGAGAATTGTGCCCTTTCTCTTCTGACTACAACAATCCAGTTCTCTGATATAAAAACCCATTGACATTGCTCTAAAAGTTTTCTCTAAGGAATTTTCCAGAAAAGGAACAACCAATTTAAGTTTGTGCACTTTGTTTTTTCAGAACCTAGGTAAGAGGGGGAGCAGAATCTGCTAGTATAATAAACTGAAGATTTCAGTGTGTACTTTTAATAACCATTATTAAGTCACTCAACAGCTTGGGAACTAAGAACTTGCCAATAATCTGCCCATCTCTGTGGATACAGTAGTTAAATGGATGTAAGCACTGTCTGCAATTTATTTGAAGAACTTTTAAGCACATACAATCCAAGGCTATTTATATTTCCATAAAAATAAAAACAATATTTTTATATAAACATGTATCACAGTGGAAGATTATTAGGCATTAAATTATTTTGAAAACTATAACAAAATAGATTTCAGTTCCTAGATGGTCCAAAACATTGCATTTATATATTTATTAACCTTTAGCCAATCTATCATCTTTGAAACTGGGTAATCCTCTATTAATGCATTATTATAAAAAGGAAACCTGTGATTTACCCTAAGAATTAAGCCAAATGGACATTAGGAATTTGTCTAAAAATTCCCCAAGATGATTTAGTGACTCTGTAGACATTTACATATATGTATACATGAAACTGAATTTTTTTCCCTTCCTGTTCAATAGAAATTTTGGTTAATAGGGCACCATGGAACAGAATGAGATATATTCATTTCATGACATATCAAATTCTCTTAATAACAAATATATAGAAAGGTGCGTCTATGGCATGTAAGCCAGCTTTGGAGAGCCCTCTAATTCACAGGCTCTCAGGCAGATTGAGTTCATTGCAAGACTGGAATGAGCATTGTGGTCTCTTCTATTATTGTATTTAATGGACAGCCAGGACTCTTGAGTTCATGTGAATTGACCAAGGTCTGAATTATTTAAAAACTATTTCTGTCCTAATTTGCTTCTTAGAAAAATGAAGAACCAGAAATGCATTAAATATCTAGAGTCCCTCATAACTAAACCAAGTTGTGATGATGGAGTGGGAGATAATGGTGTGGAGAAAGAGCAGCCTGCCAAGCTAGATACCACCCAGAGACCTGCCAAAGAGAAAACAGTGTGAGAAGGCTACTACCTCCTTCCCTAACTTTTAGACATACCCATTGCCTAATTCCTATCTCTTCTTCTCAGGGAGATGGACCACTGTACTCTCATCCCTGTAGATTTGCTTTATTAAACACTTGGCATCCAAATGTTAGATCAAGACCAGCTATTAAAAAAAAACAAAAACAAAAATAGCAGTGAAGGAGCCACGGTGACCACATAATCACATCACATCACAGTGACTTGTCTTGCAGTTCACAACACTTCTGTTCAGCAAGCCTTGAGACACAAAATAGGAAACTGAGGCTTCCAAAGATTAAAAACTTGGACAAGGTCACTTATCTAAATTAACAAAGATAGCTTATAAACTGACACAATGCCTATTGGTCATTTAGGTTGCTAAGAAGCTAAGCAGACTCTCATCTAAAATTTAAGTAAAAATAAACAAACTTACTTAAAATATAAATGGATCCAAAGTAAACAGTATGAAATAATGGGCTGGTTTGAATTATATACATTCTTTCTGGACACTATGTTGCCTCAAACACGTCACAACCTTGTCCTCATTCACTTTCCTCAGACCGAACAGAAAGTTTCTTCTTGTTCACACCATGTTCATGATTATTAAAATGCATTTTAAGTCACTGAGGTCATCAGTATTCTTATGAATCATAGACTCTTCTTGGCCATTCAAAGCACCTAGACTAACCTGTTACTTAACGCAAAAATACGTTTCAGAGTCACAGCGCTGGAGGCTGCCCGATTTCTGCTCCATCCCCTTCAGAAGCAGAAAGCACATGTTCTCAGAGAAAGCAGCATCACTGTTGGACTGTCATCACACGCTTTTCTTTGCTTCTCCTCAGCATCCATACAACCTTCATGTCATCTATGTGACAGTCCCTTTCACAAACCTACAAGATACTGGGGTGAGCACTGGTCCTTGAATGATGAAATGGAGTTCTTGTCTTCACACTCTCCTAGTTATCTCCTAAGTTGATGACTTCTACTGAACTCATTTCCAGCTTTCCAAAGGAGATAGCTGAACTGAGTGGATGGAAAGCCGCTTCCTGACTCTAGCATCTTTAACGTTTTTGGTGGTCTCAGCAACCTACCTGCTTATTTCTACAGAGCTTATTTTGACCAATTCTTAGGAAATGAAGGAAATTTAGATTCTGGGAGGAAAATTTCAGTTTGCTACTGAGTATAACTAGGGACCAAAGAGAAGCACTCAATTAGGAAGAAGAAGAGGACACACATGCACGCACACACACACATACAGGCATGCACACACGTACACACGTACACACACACACACACACACACACACACATACACTCTGAGTGGCCATGTTATTAAAGATTAAACACAATTGTATCTACTAAAACAACAACAACAACAAACAACAACAAAAACTCATTTAATGGGCTCTGTAAGTCTTATATGAATTACATCATTCTTAAACTTATAGGTTTTCTTAAGTGCTACAAACTGAATTTTGGAGAAGTAACACATGTTTCATGAACACCTGGTGGGGGAAAGCGAGACTGTCAATATTTGGGCTTCTTCAGGTTATTCTTTAAATAGGAAAATTTTAAGATTCTCCAAAATCTTCTTCTTCAAAATTTTATTTTGTTTTGACTTTAAGAATACAGCCAGGTTATACACAACAGAGTGTATGTTTTTGTATTTTAATGTTGTTACAGCTATGGGTTCCCCTTCTTCTTTATGGTGAAGAATTTTATGGACAGTTACAAAGTGCATATTTTAACCCAAAAGTCAATTTTCCCTGGGTAAAATGATTTAGATCTAAGTAAATATTCATAGAATGTTTTGTTTTTATAGCTAGGACACAATGGAACTCATAAACCTTGTTTTTAGAAGCATGTGCTAGAATATATATGCCACCCAGTAATCATCATGTAAGCTTTGCCATGTCCCCAGGACAGGCAACAGTGGACATGAACATCAGATGTTAGTATGCCAGTCTCCTGGCTGATCAAAATACCTAAGCAAGCCTGTTTGGAGCATTAGGACATTCTGACATATCCATATGTCAGTCTACTTCAATTCTTAATATTTGTCTTTTTTTTTTAAGTCTCTAGAATGTTAAAGTGGATAATTATATTAGGGATGCCTCTTGCCAAACATGACTTTAGTGTCAAAGCTATTTTTACATGGCATGCATACATCCAAAAATTACTCAGTGGCAAGTATTTAATTTCAGTCACAGTCTTTTGAGTAGGGAAGTGGAGAGCAGCCATTCCTGACCCAAGGATTGTATGTCAAATGTGAAACCATATCAAACTTCCAAGTCAACTTGTGAGCCTCTAAAATGAAGGAATTAACACAATATCAACTCTAGCAAGATCGCAAGGAACACAATCCTCATGCAAGAAAATAATGCCACTGAGCCCTCATTAAAAGCCCACTTTGTCCTGAGCCATCAAAGACCAGGAGTGAACTAAGATCTTGGTTATGTTGTCAGGGATAAGTAAAACAAGTGCCAAGAGAAATTGTGAGCTTTTAGTTCTCACATGTGTCCATCTGTTCACATATAAACATATATTCTGCTCCGTCTGATTCTTACAATCTTGCTATCAGAGTACCCTGGGCTCTTGCCCATTTCCTAAGAATGCAGACATCACATAAGCTACTATTAACCCATGTGTGATCCACATCCATGGTGGCTGGAATGCTGCCAGTCACAACACATGGTGCCTGCTTAACAATGTCTTAAAATATAAATGAATTTATTTTTTAAATTAACACATTTTTCTTATGGAAATACCTTAATAAGCCTGTATTCATGTAAAAAAAATAGCTTCTATGTGGATTTTTTTGTTCTTTTAAGACTTTTTTTTCAAACATATAAAGTTAACCATAAAAGTTTCTGAAACAATCTAGAATTTCTTGACAAATTTTAAAAAGGACTCTAGTAAAGAAGTTGGGTGACTTTATAACAAAGATCAAACAGTTTTCCTTTACAATATGCTGTATTCAAGAGGCAACCTGTACACGTTCATTTATAGGAAAACACATTTGATTTCTCAAGTTTCCATATAACCTGAGGAACAATACCCCAGCAACTGAACCACTAAACTGATGAGGCAAATGGAAGTTCTACTGTCCAGCCACAAACTAGTTAAGCTACTATCTGGTGGCATCTTTCAACTCTGCTCCGGGACAGACAGTCTTCCATGGATCATTTGTGCTGACTCCAGATGGAAGGAGCTTGTGGAAAATGTATACATTTATACAAAATGTGTGCAAATAGTAATCTATACTGTTATTGATTTACATGTATACAAAAGAACCAGTTCTCACCTTTGAAGGTGTCTCAACACGTGATATTTTCATTACCCTCATTATGACTGAAGAAATTTCATCAGGAAATCTGTTTATATTGTCAACTGATAACCAATTATAGCCCTAACTAGTGACAAGGAAAAACCCAACTGCAAATGTTCTCCAGTGAGCGTACAGCTCCTAGACAGTTTTCCAAAAAGACTATTTAAATCTAGAATACACCTAAAAACTAACCAGAAGATCCCATTCCGAACTTTACAAATTAAAGCCTGGGAAGACAACTTTGTATTCTCATCTGCTTTCCCTTCATATTTACAAAACCTGATAGACTATTTAAACACGTAACATTATCAAAAGTCAGAATATACCACTCTGCCCCCCAGCGAAGTGTTCTGTCAATTGAGGTAGTTATTTCTTGTCAATGGGAGGGAGTACACTATAAGTCAATAGTTAAATGAACTGAATATTCATGCCATACTAAAATGATTACTTTTTGCCAGCAAAGTGCTGGGAATTCTTGACACTCAGTAGTCAATATTTGGCTAGGTTGGCATGTTTCTTAAATTCATCTACATTCAGACCTCAGGTGACCACCTACTAGCTTTATCCATATTGCTTCCCGGTCATGAGGAAAACTCAGGACATCTTAGAAAGTTGTTGAAATCTGAACGACTGCTTGTTTGCTCACGTCTTGGACAAACATAACTTTGGAGGGAGCAGAACATAGACATAAAGAAAGAGAAGCCTGAATTTTCATCTCCCTTTCATCCTAGTCATTCAGTCAACCATTGGGCTCCCTATTCAACAGAGCTTTTCATTATGCAAAAAAATGCTAATCCTTTTCCGATGCTTTCACACTTGTATAAACCCCCATGCCTTCAACTGAAAAGCAATTATATCAGTTTACCTTTCTGTCAAAAACAGGATTAATATTCCAATAACAGAACCTCTTTTCTTTTCCTATCTTTTTCGCTTTAGGAAACTAGTGGTTGTTAGTAGAGGCGTTCTTTGGACAAGAACACATTATTTTAAATATCATTCTGTTAACCAATGGGTGGGAAAAGGAGAAGGCAGAAGAAGAAAAGTGCTTCAGTTACTGCAGAATCTCTTTTTTGTCAAAGAACTGACCTTGCATTGCAGATGCGCAAAGAGAATGAGACTCACTCTGGTCTATTAATCAGAAACAAATTATGAAAGAATGTAGCTGGACTGGTTGACACTATCCAGTCTTGGGAGACTCAGTAACAGTCCAGTAACAATGTCCTCTTCATGGGTAATGAACAGCCATGACAAATGGGGCAGAGAAACTATTTATTTGCATATGCAAATTCCCACACAAGGGAAACATGTACAAACAAGTGTCATTGTAAGGTGGATTAGGCAAACAACGATTTCTTTTTAGGACATTCTGCAGCCCAGAACATTAGTCAGCACAATTAAACCAGTCTCCATGGAGACTAATGAAATTTCACCATGGTATGAGTTAAATTAGATAGCTAGTTATGTGTTTCCACAATCCAACTTGAAATCCATTATTGTTTCAGAACAATATAGCAATTGTGCCTAGCTGATCTTTGCCAACTCAACAAGCTCCTAAGTTGACAATTTGCATATGTTAATATAATTAAGCACTAATTACATGAAACTTGTACATATTCACATGCACTTTCCCTGGGCGCTTCTCAGTTTGAACCTTGGCCAAGTCTTTAACCCTTAGAATGGTTTTAGGGGGGGGGGGGGGGGGAAGAACTAAAAAAAAAAAAAGAAAGAAAGAAAGAAAAGAAAAAAAAAAGGAAAACAGAAAAACACTCTGCCTATGGGGACAGCCTCTAGGCAGACACATAAAAACTCTTCATTTATGAAGACAAAGCCTAACCTTGCTTCTCATATTTCTAGCAAAAATAACAGAAAATGTTTTGTGAGTGTAGTAGAGGTCTGGGATAAGAAAACGAGAATGAGGTAGCAGTTAGAACAGAGGTAGCAGTTAGAGTCCAGGGCTCCTAACAAGTGTCTGATATAGGAGAGCAATCACATTCACTTCAGGAAAGTGTTAAGAAAGAGTCTGTTCTATTGCCACTGTCAAACCTTAGGAGATAAAAATGGTTTGACAACAGCAAAAATAGCAAGTAGAAAAGGGAAAATGAGACAGCAGCAACTAATGAGCTTTACATAAATATATGCAGAGGCAATTAAGCAATGTTAATTACTATAACAGCAGTTAATTGAATATAATTAGATATTTTAAGCCACTGAATAAAGCATAGTTAAGATTAATTTTATTGAGATTAATTGTAAATAAGGATCGATTAACTCTGTGTTTTGACAGGCATAAAAAGTAGTTCTGCAAATTGGGTAGGAACATGGCCACCAGTCCCAAAAATCATAGATTATTTTAATGTCACACCTCAGAATCATCTCCTCAATAAACATGACTTTTCAAACCCAAACAGACAGGAATCTTTAAGAAAAACAAACAGCTTGCAGAGATTAAAGAGCCTTTTGTCCTTTTTCGTATGCATTCCTTTTAACAGACTAAATTAAGCGAGTCTGGTGTACGTTTTTTAGGAAGGAACATTTCACACTGAATGGAAAAAATGTTCTATCACATATGAAATTCTTGCAGCTGTGCGGAACTTGGACCAGATGGTTTAAGACTATAAAACAAGACCAAATGATAGGCAGTAGGCCTTCCGAAGATTATGTGATAAAGTCACAATCTTTTATTTCAACCCTCCCCCCCCCCATTCCCACTTTGTATTTTCCAATCAACTCACATATTTTCTGATGTAATTGTGTTTCTCCAAGAGAGTCCAAAGAAGCATTGCTCCTACTAAGTGCTAGGAACTATATATAAAGTATAATGGAAGGAGGCCTCATTTAACAGATACAAGCTAAGTCAGTCAGCCAGAAAACTCAGTGATAGCTATGACAACAGTGTATGCAAATGATGCTACTTGGTTATTACTATCAGAAACAATGACTTCTAAAAGTACTTCTTAGGAAAATGTGGCTACATGAAAAATCCCTACCTCCCAATACTTTTACACCAAGCTAATTCATGCATAGTCTTTTAGAAAATTAACACAGTTCTCAAGAATGCTGGACAAATCACTTCTAAGAAAGCGGTATCAATTGATTTTGAAATAAATCAATAGGTGATTAACATAATATTTTTAAAGCAGCAGAACATATATACCATGCACAAACACATATATTATATTCCCAATACATCTTAGCTCTTAATCGAACAAGAGTTTCACACTACTGACCCTGGCTCTACACTGCCTCACAACTTCTGTAGGCACCTTTAGTCTTTATAAGGAAAAACCTAAAATGGTCTGTGAAACAAGACTACGACAAGCCATTCTGCAGTGAAAGATTTTAAATCATCCAGCCTCTTCTAATAGACTTGAGACTTATTGAGGTAGAAACCATAAAAAATGAAGAAGGGAAATTTAATCCCTGAAATATTGATTTGCACATTAATATCATATAGGCAGAGGGCAATTTGGCTTCGTGGAAATGACACATTGTCGACCCTTGGTGAAGTCAGAGCCAATCTAACTGCTGAACATGTCTGAACCTCAAGAGTTATTAAGGGCTTCCCTTCTTGCCTTTATGACTTTTCCTCAGCCTACCAATGCAATCTTAAATGTATTATCTTTAAGAAATAATTGTAAAACCTCAGGGGTTTTCCAGTTAATGGAAGGGAGGCCAAACCACATCAGATTCTGAAATGCAACATTAAACCCTTGCAATCAACAAAACCACCTCAATTCTCATCCATCCAGTGCAGGATCTAATATTGTTATTAGAGATAATCAAATTTCACTGTGTAAATTTAGGCTCATGGTCAGAATGGAAGCAGTAAATTCTGCAGTATTAAACAGCAATTTTCTCAGCCCCCTTTATGTTTTCCCTTGCTGTTGCAGCATCTTTAAAATAATCCAACTAGCCCACAATTAATGAACAGAGTTGGGTTACTCTGCCAAAAACTGCAAAAGATTACAATAGAGCCGAACAGGGAAGCTTAGTTTTTAACTTTAAGTGGCAACTTTCACTTCCCAGACCCAGATCCACTGTCTCTGCCTCACCTCACAGTGGGTGCTGTCCCTGTGACTTACACAGCTGGTTTACCTGACCTTTCTTTGTTCCTTGGGTACATTTCACTTTTCAGATTTATGGTACTACCCTCATATTTCATTGACCCTATCTCCATTGCTATAAAAAAGGAAAACACTCGAATAAGAGTTTACTTTTTAAATACAAGAGCAGCCAGCTATTGAATAAACACACAGCGATGCTCTCCCCAGTTTATGCCATAAATATTAAAACCATTAAAAAAACAACTGTATGAACCTTATGATCCCCACACTGAAGCCAGGTGTAAGAGGTTAAAACAGCTGGCTAGCCATCTTTTATTTTTGTGTGCCCTCCTGCTGCTTGAAACCACAGCCCTTGAACAATATCAAGCATTC